>ML376184.1:44836-121635 GCA_005239525.1 Nicotiana knightiana | reverse complement strand
ACCCCAGGATTATATTTGCAACACCCGTTTAGTCTTCTACAAGACATAGTTGAGCGTGATCAATCGACGGAATGCAAATATGGCTCCAAAAGTGGTCGCCGGATTTCAATCCAGAGGAGGATCTGCCAGTCGCTCCGGCGTGGGTTCTTCTGCCAGCGCTCCCCTTCCATATGCATGATTGGCACTATATAAAATAACTATTGAGCGTTGTAGGTACGCCCCTTGCTCTTGACATTGCTACGATGGGTAGAAATAGGCCAAGTATGGACAAAATTATAGTGGAGGTGGACCTCTTGAAACCACTGCCATAAAGTGTATTCGTGGGACAGGAATTCGACGAGTCCCCGTTAAAGGGATATACTCAAAAATTAGAATTTGAAGGTGTTCTGAAGTACTGCAAACACTGTTGGAAACTGGGACACTACGTTGTGAATTGCAGGGCTCTTGAAAAGAAAAGGGTCAGTCAAACTAAGGAAGAGGGAGTTGGAGACGACACCACAATGAATGACGAGGATACTCTGTCTATGAACAAGAAAATTGTTAATAGTAATGTTGATAAGGAAGACAATGTCAATGTTGATGCTCAAACTAAGGTTACTGAAAAAACACAACAGAAGGATGACAATTTGAAGAACATTTCTACAAAGGAGGAAACAGGCACGAAAAAAAGTTCTAAGAAGAAGAAAAACAAGAAGATGCCTAAGAATAAAATCAAGGTAAGTTTCAAACCTGCTCACAATAATTCTAAACAAAATGCTATATCTCCATCACTGAGCAAACAAAATGACCAATCCATAGCGGAGATAAGGGACAGCTTATTAGGACAGGAAAATGTTGTGGTGCAAAGTGATGAAAATGCCGTGCAAGATGAAGAAATACAGTATAGTTCCAATGTAATGTCGAGGGAGAAAGGGCAAGGGAAGGAGGAAACTCCTAACGCACAGAAACAGGAAGACAACAAGGGAGCCGAAAAAGACATTAACAGAGATGAGGATGAAAACAGGTAGATTCCAGTGGTACATATACCTCAACACTACCAACAGAAATAAGAAAATTCCCTGGCATAAATTTGATTGTTAACTTGAATAGCAAAGAAAGGGATCATGAAACATCAGAAAACATTATCAACAATAACAAAGAGAACACCACAAGAGGAAGCGACACAGAAAATGAAGAAATAGAGGAAGTATCGGAAAGTCGAGAAGTTGAAAATCAACACATTGCCAAAAGAGGTAGAAGTGAAACAAGAAAGAGTAGAAAAAAGTCATAGAAACAGAACTCATCCTTCACAAAGGACACAAAGAGAGGATGCCCCGAATTGTTCCTATGATTAGTGCAATTTTCTGGAATATAAGGGGGTAAGGTCTAAAAAAGCCATTCATAGGCTTAAAAAATTAATTGACATAAAAACACTCACTTTGTAGCTATCTTTGAGCCTTTTATCTCCGAAGAAAAGGTGGATGGTTACAAGAGATTCTTAGGTTTTCAGCATTGCCACTTGAATGGTAATGGAAAAATTTTGTATTTCTGAAACTCTTTCAACAACAAGAAGATCTTTTAGGATAGTGATCAACACATTCCCATTATTTTGGAAAAGGCTATTTGTAATAAGGACATTCTAATTAGGGTTGTATATGTTAAGTGTAACTCAGAAGATAGAAAGCTACTTTGGTTAGCATGCAAGATGATAGTAATTTGGTGGATGTATCTTGGTGTATAGGAGGAGCCTTAATGTAATTCTCGATCCAAATGAAAAATTTGGGGGCAAACCTCATAGAATGTACAAGAGCATAGACTTTCAGAATTGTATGGATAGTTGTGGAGTTATTGATATTGGCTTCTCGGGGCCTAAATTTACTTGGTGAAACTACAGGGGACCAAAGGAAAGAATTTGGAAGAGGTTGGATAGAGTCTTCATGAATGATTTGTGGGACAATATCTTTCAAAGATGCTCTATTAGGCACATGGCTAGGACTGTTATGACCATAGGCCTTTACTCATGAAAAATCTCAATGTGAATCTCAACTGCATTAAATATATGAGATTTCTAAACTGTTGGTTAAAGTTGTCAGGTTTTTATGATATGGTTAAAGAAATTTGGAACTCAGAGGTTTCAGGGAACCCCATGTGAATTTTGCAATTAAAGCTGAAGGCTCTCAGTAGAAAACTAACTCAATGGTCCAGAGAAGACATTGGAGACATTAATGAGGCTGTAAACAACTGGGAAGAGAAAATTCAACATTTAGAGGATAGAGATATTGAGGAAAGTACATAAGAGAGTGCAGAAGAAGTAAATAGAGCTCATGCAGAATATATTAGATGGTTAAACATCCAGGACTCTCTTCTCAAGAAGAAATATAGAATAAAATGGTTTGGATATGGCGCCAAAAACTCCAGGTATTTTCACTGTATTCTCAGGGAAAAAAGGCGGAAGCAACAGGTAAACAGGATCAAAAATCACAAAGGGACATGGACTATTGGTGACACAAAAATTTCAAAGTCAGCAGTCAAGCACTTTAATGCACAGTTCAACCTCCCTACTCCTCACCTCAAACCCTCTATTCTGGAATATATTCCTAAATGTATCACGGAACAGGACAGTGTATGTCTCTGTAAGATGCCAGATGATGAGATAAAAAAAGGAGTCCTTACCCTAAGTGCAGATAGCACAACTGGCCTAGATTGATACAATGGTGCTTTTTTCCACAATTGCTGGGACATTATCAAAAAGGAGGTTAGTGCTTTTGTGGTAGAAGTCTTCAAAGGGAAAGGTTTGACTAAATTTTTCTCACATACCTGTTTAGTTTTGATTCTCAAAGTTGACTGCCCTTCAAATTTTTTTAGAATTTAGACCAATTAGTTTAACTAATTTTTCCATCAAAATTATTTATAAAATTCTGTCTTTAAGGCTTAATCCTTTGTTGCATAAATTAGTATCCCCTAATCAATATGGCTTTGTGAAGGGTAGACTTATTTATGAGAATGTTCTTTTAGCTCAAGAGATTATTAATAATGTCTCTGACAGAAATAAGGGAGGGAATGTTGTCATTAAGCTCGATATGGCTAAGGCTTATGATAGAATGTCAGGGCCCTTTCTATACTCTGTATTAGGCAAATCTGGGTTCTCCAATCAGTGGATAGGTATAATGCAGAAGCTGATTTCTAATGTGTGGTACTCCATCATCATTAATGGTTCTAGACATGAATTTTTCTCATCTTCTCAAGGTCTTAAACAAGGTGAATCCCTATCACCCTCTCTTTTTATTATAGCTGTTGAGGTTCTCTCCAGGTCTCTTAATAACTTTCATAATCACCCGGATTTTACCCCTTTTTCTATGCATGATAAGGTTCCAGAAGTTAACCATTTGGTCTATGCAGATGATATTGTAATTTTATGTAGTGGTGCTTCTAAATCTATTAAGCTTGTTATGAATCAAATAGGAAATTATGAGGATAGCTCTGGTCAACTTGTTAACAGAGACAAAAAAAATTTCTTACTGCTCCTAAGACATCTGCAAATAGGATTAATAGAATTAGACAGTACTCAGGATTTATGGATAAGAATTTTCCTTTAAACTACTTTGGTTGTCCTTTCTATGTGGGTAGAAAAAGAGCAGAATATTTTGACATCTTGCTTAGTAAAATTTTGAAAAGGCTTAATGGATGGCAAGGCAAACTTTTATCATATGGTGGTAAGACTGTGTTGATCAAAAGTGTCCTTCAATCATTACTTATTTATACTCTTTCTGCTATGTCCACCCCTAAGGTTACTTTTAAACTTATTGAAAAATAATTTGCTAAATTTTTTTTGGAGTAACTCAAGTTAGAACAGGAGGTACCATGGGAGCTCCTGGAACAACCTCTCCTTTCCTATAGAGGAGAGGGGTATTGGAGTTCGTAAAATTGAAGAAATCGGTGATATTCTTGAGATGAAGAGATGGTGGAGGATAAGGTCAACATCATCCCTCTAGGCAACATATGTTAGGCATAAATATTGTATTAAATCTCACTTGGTATCAAAACAATGGGCAGCAGGGAACTCACATGCATGGAAACATGTTCTTAAAGTTAGAAGCAATGTAGAGAAACACATGATTTGGCAGATAAACTCAGGTACATGTACTTTTTGGTGGGACAATTGGACCTTAAAAGGTCATCTCCCAGGTTTAGTAAACACTACCAGAAAGAGCTACAAAACTCAAGTAAGTGAATTGATCACTGGAGGAAGGTGAGATGTTTATAAACTGAAAAATGTCCTTCCAGAGCACCTGGTTGACCACTTCCTCATCTTAGACATTGAAACTCAAGACATAGAGGATAAGGTTTATTGGGACCTTGATAATGGCAGGTACTCCAACAAAACAGCTTGGAATTTGGTAAGGCAATCTAGACCAAGGCAGCAGCACATTGGTAAAATTTGGAACATTTGCATTGCTTTTAATGTGTCTTTTCTTGTCTGGAGGCTTTGGAAAGGTAAACTCCCTTTTGATGAAGTTATTTCTAGGTTCGAGAGAAAAATTATTTCTAGGTGTAGTTGTTGTGAGAACCCCCTATGAAAACATGCATCATGTATTTATAGAAGGATATGCAGCCAGTTATGTTTGGAAACTTTTTGACTCTCAACTTGGTATTACCTATCACCCCCCACCCTATTAGAAACATGTCACATACCTGGTGACATTCAAAAGCCTCTAATGATGTACATAATCTAGTTTTAACAATTACCCCTATTAATATATGTTGGGTGCTGTGGAAGGGAACTTGTGCTTGAAGGTATAGGGATCAGAAGAAATTCAACCTGTACAAATTGCAACAACAGATTGGTTGGAATGTGAAATCTACCATCAACAATGCCTACCCAAATATCAATCTTAGGCTGCCTTGGAACAACCTATGCGACACTTTGCAGAGGATGCTTCCTAAACAAATCTTCATTCTAGTCCAATGGCAAAAATCAGAATTGGACACTCTCAAATTAAACATTGATGGAAGCTTCAACAAAAGGGATATGAGTGCTGGAGTGGGGGGAGCTCTTAGAAGGGATAATGGGGATCTGATTATGGCTTTCGCCTTTCCGTATAGCTGTATCAACCACAACCTTGTCGAGGCCTATGCGACACTCTTTGGAATGACTTGGTGTATCAAAAATGGGCATACATCTTTCACTTTGGAGATGGACTTCTGTTTAGTTGTTGATATGTTAAAAGGGGAAAAAGAAACGAACTACAGGATGGCTAAGATCACTGAAAAGATAACTCGAATGAGGAAAACAACAAACATTTGAGTCAACCACTGTTACAGAGAAGCAAACCAGCTAGCGGATTACTTAGCAAAATTGGCTAACAATGCTCAAAATGGTGCCTTTTTCTTCTCCAGCCAACAACTTCCTAAAGAAGCGAAGGGCCCTTTTCCTTTAGACAAAAATTAAGTTCCGAGTATAAGAACCAAATATGACAAAGCTAACTTTTTTGTAAGCTAGGATGTTTTGCGGCCTTATGTTAGGGAAGGTGAACTGTATTTATAATCACCTTACTATTCTTTTGAAGGGTAACCTTTACCCTTGTGTTGTAAAATTGAAAAACTTCTTTTGATTAATACAACACCCCTATCCTATGGGAAAGTTTTTTAAAAAAATAATTTAAAGATATGTATAAAGTATTAAAAATATCCTTTAAATTTTGAAATCTTAAATATGCCATGTCATATAAACGGTGTGTCATTAAGAGTAAAACAAAAATGTTCAAATAAAAAATTTACTAAATATATTTTCAAAAAAAATTCTTTTATAAATAGAACAAAGACGAGTTTGACATAAAAAATTAAAATGAGAAAATATTTCTCAAATAGCATATGTGGGTCCCACAATATTTCAGCATATCTACCTGGCCTCCCCAGTATTGCCCACCCACTAGAAACAACGCATCAGAGTAAAAGTAATTGATTATAAGTTCCGGCAAATAAAACATTAAGCCGAAGATTTAGCGCTTTAAAGCTATGGTTACTTTTGAGAAGGGATCTAAGTTATACGTGGCAGACTTTATATTGATTATTAGTGTGAATTGGATTGTTATAATAGGTGATTTACTGTTATAAATATAATATTATCAGTGCATATAACTCAACTCTTTTGAGAAGTTATGGAGTCTCAAACTTGATAAGAAGCTACATGAACATGACTAAGCATTGAAAAGACCGTGGACGCAAGGTTCAAAAATTTCAAACCGAATTAATTAGTTAAACTTGAATCGTGTCTAATTACATACAAATAATTACGCAATTGTAGGTGCGGGACCATACTTCTCGTTAGGTCATTCACTACATCTTGACTTGTTATTTGTGATGGAAAGAAATTAAGAAACTATTCGCACCAAATGAAAAAAAAAAAACAATCACGATTGGAGCTGAAGATCTACTTGTTTATGCTCTTCACTTAAATTAGGTATACTAGCTAGTTTAACTTGGTAACTGTAAATCAGAAAATTCAAAGCTTTACCTAATGCATAAATACATATAGCTCCTAAACTTAACTTCAATTGACATTTTAAAATGTGCCTATTAATTCGGTAGAATAGTGCAATAAACACCTCTACTCGCACTGATTTGATATCTCGACCCTCCTACTTCACGAGGTTTCATCTGAACATCCAAATTTGCTCATATCTAATATTTTAAACCCCTCTAGTAGTTGACTGAACTTACGTGGCAGTGATATAGATGAATTGGCCAAAATGTATGATATACATGTGTTTGAGTAGCGTGAATGGGTGAATTTGTCTTTAAAAGTGATTTATAAAAAATTAAATATGTCATTCGATTTGAATTCTTTAATTTTCCTGTAATTTTGAAATTCTTTTTGGATCCTCTTTGCGGGTTTTGATTCTACTGGTGAGTGGTGGGTGATTTTGCATCCGTACCTACTTTTTGTGTCACGTTTTAACTTATATCTGCTTTGTAAAAAAAATTACAAGCGTACCCGCTTTTGCGCATAACTTCAGCATACGAGGCTGAGGTAACAAAGACAATCACGCAAAACTTCAGCATTCTAGTAGACGGGCCTGAAGTAGCTTGCGAACTTCAGCTCTAGAGCTGAAATTTTTGTCTTTGTAACTGGGTAACTAACTTCAGCTCTAGAGCTGAAGTTTTTGTCTTTGTAACTGGGGAACTTCAGCTTTAGAGCTGGAGTTTTTGTTTTGTAACTCGGGAACTTCAGCTCTAGAGCTGAAGTTTCTGTCTTTATAACTGGGGAACTTCAGCTCTAGAGCTGAAGTTTTTGTCTTTGTAACTAGAGCTGAAGTTCTTGTTTTGTAACTCGCGAACTTCAGCTCGACAGCTGAAGCTTTTGTCTTTATAACTGGGGAACTTCAACTCTAGTTTTGTCTTTGTAACTGGGGAACTTCAGCCCCGTATGCTGAAGTTTTGTCTTTGTAATTGACGAACTTCAGCTCAGCGAGGAAAAGAGTACTGAAGTTATTTAAAAAGTGGATACAAGTTAAAAGTTTGTAAAAAATCGGGTATAGGTTAAATAGAGACGACCAAATAAGATGTCCCGCCCAATTTTTAGCGAGTGGTCACAATTAAAGACCACTATTGTGGTGCGGGTTAGGCATTTGACCCTTAAACTCTTTCTGCTTTTGACTACTTACCTTCAACACCCCATTCCCGGAAACATCTTTTTTTCCCTTTGGAGTTGGCTCCTACTTTTAATAGAACCAACAGAAAGTTTCTTCCACCGGCCGGGGGTCTAAACAACTTAATTTGCATGAACAACGTGGCTTTATCATTTGTGTTAGTATTTATTTAATGGTAAGAAATCACATATATATATATATGATATACATGTTAACTATCGTGTCATTGTGTTGCTGAAAGTGGAAAAATAACAAGTCATAATTCACTTTAAGGGAATGCAGCTAACTCGAGAAACTTGTATTCTATCCCAGACATAAAATTTCTAAAAACTACAAAACCTAAATCTTCTCTTATTTTAAAATTTTAGATCAACTAAAATTTCCCCAGCTAAATCTTCTCTTATATTATAGATTTTACGAACTATATTAGGAATTTAAAATCAAATAGGATTTTATTTCTATAAATCCTAACAAATTAGTATAAAGAATAGTTGTAAATTATGTTTCTCAAAGATCATAGGCTTACTATGTGTTCTCAAAGTTTGATGTTGACAATATTGTTTGGTGTTTCTCCCGAAGATGAGATCTAAGAGGAGGATTGGTAATTATAGTTTGGCAATAAGCACTTTGAATAAATCTTATGATGAATAGAGTGCTTAGTAGGATTTCGCGAAGGGGTTTATGTCGAGTATTCTATCCCCTGATGTGGTAGCTATGATTTTGATGGACACAACTCAATGATTAGTAAAGAAGGTTGGATAATATATCATATGCGCATACTACACATCTCAATATAGTTTTATTTTATTTTCTTCTATTTGTGTTAGATATTTCTTTATAATTCACATAGGTTGAGGTCATGGTAGTAAATATATGTGCAATTGATTATGTTCTTTTTTCTCAAGGATTTGATTGATTTATGCCATAATTTCTCTTGCACCGTCTTGCTGGTTTTTCATTATCTTGCTGCATCAAGATCTTGTCTGTCGATATATTACAGTGGTGAAGCCAAAGAAAAGTTAGAGCTTTTCTGGGTTTCATAATCTTTATAGATATCTTTCTAAAGTTTGTCACTACTTTTTTGTTGCAAACGTGTATGTTTTCAAATTAATTTTGTTTGGGTGAGATATTTTCGAATTATAAACTAATATAATTTTACAAATTTATCATCCAGAGCATATATTAACCATCATTATACTAATTCACTATGCAACTTCTGCTAAACAGACGATGGATTATACCTAACAGTATCTAATACAAATATAAAAAATAACACTAGGTAAAATAATGAAAGTAAATTAAAGAATATAATTTAAAAAGAATAAATGAGAGAAATTGTAGAAAAGAAAACGAAAATAGTATAGGAGGAAAAAATAGTTAAAGATTCTTAGATGAAGGGGAAAATGTTTAGGGTGAAAATGATAACATTACAATTTATAGATTAGCATTGAAAAGTTGTTTGTTTTTTATCTAGTTCCAAATTAAAAACAACGATTGGGGTATCTTTGTATTATTACTAAAGTACGCTATGCTAAAATCTATTAATCTATTCTCTCTCTCCCTCTTTCTCTCTCTCTATAAATATATACACTTATACTATATTAAAAACACTAAAGCCATTAGTGAAATATCATTCACCTTTTTTACCCCTTTAAAATAGAGTTTATACTGAATAAAATAATTATTGAATTTTTCCTAATATGTAGGAATATTCATTTAATTATATTTCTTGTATATAAAAATAATCATTTAATTATTCTCCTAATATTTAGAACTTTAATTTTTCTAACTCCTTCAAATTCTAGAATTCCTTCTTTTAAGTTTAGGTAAAACACAGTATTTCGAACTTTGATAAGGCTTAGGAGTCTTTATAAGGAAAAGACACATTGAATCAAAGAAGTAAATCCGTAAGGAACAGAGAAAGAGGTATTTGATCAATTTTCAACTCTTTTTTCTATAGAAAATCAACGAAATATTAATTCTTTTTAGACCCTTATTAAGATTTATTTATTAGCAAATTAAATGCAAGATATGCACAACTTTAGTCTCCAAAGGTAGAAAAAAAAAATATCACTCTTTCTACTTTTTTATTTTTTTGGAAAGATTCTCTTCTAGCTTCTTTATTTTAGGCACTGAATTTCGGCTCTTTCTTTATAGCCGTTTAATGAAATATGACTTTCTTTTTAGATGCTTATTATGATTTATTTATAAGCACATTGAAATGGAAGAATAATGCATAACTTACGTCTCTAATTTGTAATTTAAAAAAACGGATCATCTTTTATTTAGGAGTTAGATTAGCAATTAAATATTTTTTATATTTGATTTAGGTAAGATCTCCTAATTAAGATATCAAAATTATAAACCGCTTTCTTAATATATAAAACGTTAAAATTAACTAAGATTTTAAGGACAATTTTTTAAAGATATGTAATTGTAGATTTTGTGTCTGCAAAGGTGAAGAAGTGTTTGATTAAAGAGAAATGAACATACCATTATATGTCGAGACAACCAAACATATCTTTTACAAAAACTCTTTCTCTATTTTCTTTTTTGTTATTACTAAAATAATTTAATCTTGTAGAATTAATTGATTTTAATTTTGTGACGGGGTATAAATCTATAATCTAAGTAAGAAACTATAACTAGAGTCGATAACATTCGCTGACACTCCTTTTATTTTTCTATTGTTAATTATAAATTTATAACATATCACAAATTTAAAACCAGTTCATTTAATATAATTAAAGTATCTTAATGAAGTAAAAATAAAATAAAAAGTCTTTTTGTAGTATGTCCATTGCCCTTTAATTAAATACATGTTCTATAAAATTTATATACCAAAGTATAAAAACATATTCTAATAAATACTAAATTATCATTCACTGTTGTGATATTTTTTTTAACTCAACATCAACTCTTAGAAATACTTTCAAAATGATATTTAACAATTGTACGTTACGTATACATAGTTTAATAATATTATTATAATTTTTAAAAGTTTTATACTTATTAATATGGGGTACACGCACAAAGCGCATACCCTAAAACTAGTATATATTAAAAGCATGAAGACTCTCACCAAAATGTCGTTCGTTTATTTTACCTTAAAATATAAATTTTTAGACTGAGCAAAATAGTAATTTAAGTTATTTTTCTAATATTTTAAACTTTAAAATATTAATTATTAAATCTTTGATTATTAAAAACTTCTAATATTTTGGCTTGTTAATCCCACCAGCACAATAACACTGCCCAAAAGACGCATCTTTTTTGGAATTCCAATTCCTTCTCTTGTATAAGAGAGCTAAGGGAACTAAATACTTTTTTCAGGATACATTTATCTCCATTACAACACATATGTATCTTCTTCTTTCTCTTTATTTTTGCTTTTGTCCTTTTTAACCTCTTGCCATATTATATTTTTTTGTTACTTTGATGCGTGGTTTTAATTAGTTTTCAATTTTTCGTTAGTGTCCTGATTTACATAACATCTTGCTTTTCTTTTCTCTACTTCTTTGTATTCTCAAATTCAATATTTTTTATTATTTGTTTCTATTTCTGAAATTAGTTCTAAAATATATTTACAATACTGTGTATTTCAGAGGTCCGTGTAGAATTAGGCTTGAATTGGCAAAATAGGATTTTTGGCGATTTCCGGTCGGCGGCGAAAAATTAGCTATCGTGGTCGAAATGGAATTCCAGAAGTTGGAACAGATTCATAGTGTCATTTGGGATGTGTGTGCAAAATTTCAGGTCGTTCGGATGAGTTTTGGTCAGTTTCGGCATCGTTGGCGAGTTTCAGAAGTTTAGAAATCCTTAGGCTTGAATTTCAAGTACATTTGGTGATTTGATGTTGGTTTGAGTGTTTCAAAGGTTCGACTAAGTTTGAATAATCACATATGACTTGTGGGTATCATTTGTTGAGGCCCCGAGAGCCTTGGGATTGATTTCAGATGGTTATCGGAGGTTTGGACTTAGAAAATACAGCAAAGCTGCTGCTGGTGCCAGTTTACTAGTGCGGTCGCACCTGCGGATGGGGAGCCGCAAGTGCGATCATCACAGGTGCGGTAGCCGCAGGTGCGATCATCACAAGTGCGATCATCACAGGTGCGGTGGGCCATGCGTAGATGCAGAAAGAGGAAGGCTGGCCTGGGAGCGCAGATGCAGTATTTTTGTCGCACCTACGAGCCTGCAGGTGCGAGGTGAGGGCCGCAGATGCGGAAGTCGGGATTTAAGTCATGGTCGCAGGTGCGCCACTTGGGACCGCAGGTGCGGGTCCGTAGTTGCGAGGAATTTTTTGCAAGTGCAGTAGTCGCTGGGTAGAAAGTATAAAAGGGTGTCTTTGCGAATTTTCTTATATTTCACCATTTTTTAAGACGGGTTTGGAGACTTTTGAGGGATTTTGAAGAGGGATTCAAGGGAAACACATTGAGGTAACGTTTTGAACATGATACTCGATTCTATGTTGGTATTTGACCGATTAATCATGAAATTTGTGGGATTTAATGGTGTAATTTAAGGGGTTAAGGCTTGGAAATTAAAGAATTTGATTTATGGATTTGATGGGCCATTTGTCGTCGGATTTTTGATATAATTGGTATGTATGGACTCGTGAGAGTGTAAGGATTATATTTTTGTGATTTTTATCGGATTTTGAGCGTGGGCCCTGGGGTCGGGTTTGGCCGAATTCGGGATTTGTGATGTAATTTGATAATTTTGATGTGGGCTTCGCTCCTTTAGAATATACTAATGATATAATACTGATTTTGGTTAGATTCGGGGCAATTTTTGGCCGAGTAGAGCCGCAAGGGCATTTCGGAGTAGATTTTTGGCTTGATTGAGGTAAGTAACGGTTCCAATCTTGGTTCGGAGGGTTCAAAACCCCGAGCTACGTGTTACGTGATTAGAATTAGGTGACCCACATGCCAAGTGACGGGAGTGCGGGCGTGCACCGTGTGATTCGTGACCTGGTTTATTCCATGGCACCGTTTATTGGTTCTCTCTTGTTGATATATGTGCTTCTGTCAATGTGAATGATGTGAACATTCTTGAAATCATAATAAATACTGTGTTAAGGCTTCACGCCTGATGTTGTTGGGACCCGAGTGGTCACTTATTGTTGTCATCTCATGTGTTTCATTGATATTATATTCTCGGTCCTGTCATTTCATACCATATCATGTCTCAGTTTTGGTAATTGTTGATTTTGCACATTTTATCATCGATTCGGGCTAGTTCATGCATTGTGAGCCCATGTGAACGAGACTTGAGAGTGATGACTGGGTGAGGCCGAGAGCCTGATATTGAGTGACAGATATGTATCGGATTGCACGCCGTAACAATTATTAGATCAGGCTGCACGACGCAGCGATATAGCGATTAGGCTGAAGAAGCCCCTCCATAGTCTGTACACCCTAGTGAGCAAAGTGATATTTGAGAGATGGATCTTGTTCGAAGTGTTTATGCTTAGAGATGGATCTTCTCCACGAGACTGGATTGGCCTGTTTCCATCGGTACTGAGCGACTGAGTTCAGTGACGTGTGTACGTATTTTGGGATGGGTCTTCTCTTGGTCGTTGAGCTATATACAGTACCGAGTGATTGTGAGGTGTATCATTATCTGGGAATGGATCTTCTCCTTAGGGATGGATCGGCCTTCCTCAGTACTGAGTGACGTCTGTCTGATGTGTATATATTCTGGGAGAGATCTTCCCTGGGCCATGCGAGCCATATACAATACTAAGCGGACGAGTATTTGAGAGTGGGAGTACATTATGCATTTCATATTGTTGATGCATTAGCATGTAAAATACGTCGAGGTATATATGTTAAACTGTTCGGAACTGTGTTTATCTTATCACTTGAGCTTTCTAGTTAACTGAAAGCATGCCTAAATTTATGTACCTTTATCATGTCATAAACATGGAGGTTTAGTCTGTCACTACCTCTCAGACCACAGGTTGGGCTTGTTACTTATTGATTTGGGGTACTCATGTTACCCTCTGCACCTTGTGTGCAGATTCAGGTGCCAGGACTGAGTGAGAGCTGGTTTACTCCCTTGGAGCACTTCGGAGATTGAAAGGTAGCTGCACGACGCCCGCAACCTTGCCTCTCTCTTTCCTATTAGTCATTATTGTTTATTCTCAGACTTGTTGTATTAAGGAAATAGTACCAGATTTTGTATCTCGTTTTAGTTGCTCATGACTGATGACTCCGGGTTTTGGGGCTGTATTTAAGTGTTTTACCTAATTTTATTTGTTTTGAAATGCTAAAACCAGAGATTTATGAAATAATGGTTGATATTGGATCAAACGAAAGTTTTCTTATGTTATGCATAGGTGAATTGGCTAGCCTAGTATCACGATAGAATCCATCAGGACCGGGTTGGTTTTCGGGTCGTGACAAGTTGGTATTAGAGCCCTAGGTTACATAGGACTCACCAGTCATGAGCAGGTTTAGTAGAGTCTTGCGGATCGGTACAGAGACGTCTGTACTTATCTTCGAGAGGCTACAGAACCCTTAGGAAAATCTCACATTCTTGAATTCATGTCATGCGAATCTGTCGATGCTGCTAACTAAATTTCAGTTGTTTCATTCTCTCACAGATGATGAGGACACGTACTACCTGTCAAGATGTCCAGCCACCAGTTGGGCTTGTGAGAGGCCGGGGCCGCAGTCGAGGCTGTGGTAGTGGGAGGGGTGTAGCCCGTGCAGCAGTCGGGGCATTACCTATGGACCCTCAAGTTATTCCTGATCAGGTCCCAGTCGTAGATTATCCAGTGGGACCAACTCAAGCACCAGCTGTGCCTATTGTTATTCTGGGTCTTCAGGAGACCTTGGCCTAGATTTTGACCGCATGCACCAGTCTTGCTCGAGCAGTCATTGTTTCTACATCAGCAACTACTTCTTAGGCCAGGGGAGGCACTCAGACCCCTGCCTCCCATACACTCAAGCAGCTTGTTCAGGGACTTCAAACACCGGGGGCAGTTCCAGCTCAGCCAGTTGCACCTGTTCAGGACCTTGTGATTCCCGTCATGCCAGATGACGAGCAGTGTAGGTTGGAGAGGTTTGGTAGACTTCAACCTCTGACTTTCAGTGGAACTGAGGGCGAGGATGCCCAGGGTTTCTTAGACAAGTATCAGATGATGCTTCGTACAACAGGGATATTGGAGAGCAGTGGGGTCTCGTTTACTACCTTCCAGTTCTCAGGAGCTGCATTTACTTTGTGGGAGGCTTATGAGAGGCGTCGGCCCGTTGGTGCAGCGCGCCTTACTTGGAAGCAATTTTCCACTCCCTTCTTAGAGAAGTGTGTCCCACAGTCCCATAGAGAGGAGCTACACAGGCAGTTTGAGCAGCTGCGTCAGGGTGATATGACGGTGTCGCAGTATGAGATAAGGTTTTTAGAGCTTGCTCGACATGCTATTTGGTAGGTCCCTATAGAGAGAGATAGGATCAGGAGATTCGTGGATGGTCTCACATATCATCTTCGTATTCTTGTAACCTAAGAGAGGGTGTCGGGTGCTACTTTTGAGGAGGTTGTTGATACCGCCTGAGAGATTGAGTTAGTTTATCGCCAGGAGCGAGATCAGAGGGAGGCTAAGAGGCCTCGAGGATCTAGTAGTTTTGGTGATGTTCCTTCAGGAGGACATTTTCAGCACGACAGAGGCCTTTAGGGGTTCCCTTCAGTCCCTAGTGCCATTTTCTGAGAGGGGTTGCTTGTTATTTCAATTATTTATTTTATTTCCGTATTACCACAAAAGTAAAGTAAATTTGGTTGTCAGTGACCCGATTTTCTTTAATATTAGATTTAACCATAAAAACTATTTCTAGGTTAAATATAGAGCGAAGAATTATCAAAATATCATTTATCATATGTCCAGAGCAACGCCACTATTTTAGTAGAATATATCTTACTTCTGCAAGTTAGTTTTTTTCCCTTCATTTCTCGGGTTTTGTTTCTTCTAATTTTCTTCATAATCTTTTCTTGAAATTCATAAGTTAATGTTGGATTTTACTAATTACTTACACCACATGTGTTTAAACTAGAGGAATTTTAAAAAATCACTATCGTTTATTGGTTATTAACTTTCTATAATTATTGTATACATAATTATTTCATGTAGCTATTATTTAGTTGTTACGCGACTATATTCACGATAATGTATTCACCTAAAAAATAGGGGATTCCAGCTGTGCGACTGTATTCGTGGTACTGTATTCATGAATACAGTAGCGGAATTCGCCTAAATAAAGGAGAGTCGAGTTGTTTAATAATGGAAAGAGAATAAATTAGCATGTATTACTCCTAATTTAACTCAAAAAAATCAATTCAACATAAATTTCACTACTACGCGACCGTATTCGTTGTATTCACACTACTGTATTCATGAATTGTGATGACCCGAAAGGTCATCTTTAAATTTAATGTTCCTTTCTTTGTTCTGAGACCCCAAATAGCACCATTCATCTTTTCTCGACTTACGTGCACATTCCATAAATTTTTCGAAAAGATTTTATGTGAAAAATTGATTAAAATGTGAAATAGAGCCTCAAAACTTATTTCAGTTGACTTCGGTCAACATTTTGAGCAAACATACTAGGATAAGTATTTTGACAGTTCCGGTAGGTCCGTATCGTGATTTGGGACGTGGGTGTATGCTCAAAATTTAATTTGGAGGTCCATAAATTGAGTTATCGCCATTTATTGAAAATTAGAAGCTTGCTTAAAGATTCCCAAGTTTGACCGCGAATTTGACTTTATTAATATCGGGGTCAGAACCCAATTCTGGAAATTTGAATAGTTCGGTTATGTTATTTATGACTTGTGCGCCAAATTTGAAGTTATTCCGAATTCGTTAAATACGTTTCGGCACGAGTTTTGTAAATGGAAAAGTTTGAAACTCCTAAGTCCGAATCGAGGTGTGAATTATAATTTTGATGTTATTTTATGTAATTTGAGATCCTCGAGTAAGTCTGTATTATGTCATGGAACTTGTTGGGATATTTGGATGAGGTACCGAGGAGCTCGGGTGAGTTTCAGACGTGTTTCAGATCACTTTTGTAAAAATTTACTGGTCTGGTTTTGGTGTGTCGCACCTGCACAATTTTTAGCCGGAGGTGCGTGACCGATTCTGCGGAGGCAGTGTCGCTTGTGCGAATTTGAGGCAAGAGGAGAAGATTTGCTTCTACAAATATTGGGACGCATGTGCGATACCCTCTTCTTCGGTGCCAAGATCGCATCTGCGATCTTTCTCGCTTTTGCGGCTTCCTTCGCGCTTCTGCGACGTGAAGGACCGCATGTGTGGTCCTCTACTGTAAGGACCCGACTTTTCATTTTGTGAATTAGCGCCTCGTTTAGTGACTTAAGGTCCCTTGTTGCTTTGTGATGTGTATTATGACTTGCATGTATTGTCGAAATTGGTTTTCGGATGATTCGGGATCAAATTCAAAGAATAATTCTTATTTTTGAAGCTTAAATGAAAAGAGTCGACCGAAACTTTTTAGCAAATGAATTCGGAATAAGATTTTGATGATGTCAATAGCTTCGTATGGTGATTTCGTACATAGGCGTATGTCCCGATTTGGATTTGGAAGTCCATAGGACAATTTGACACATTTTGGCGAAAGTTAGAAAATGGAAGATTTTTAGAAAGTTTGGCCGGGAATTGAATTTATTGATATCGAAATCAAAATTCGATTCAAAAATTTGGAACAATTCCATTATGTCGTTTGGGAGTCGTGTGATAAATTTTGGGTCATTTCGGATTGGTTTGATATGTTTCGGCACAAGTTATAGATTTTGAAAATTTCAGAAACTCATAAGTGTTATTCGAGGTATGATTTGTAGTTTCGGTATTGTTTGATATGATTTGAGGCCTCGACTAAGTTCATATCGTGTTTTAGGACTTGTTGGTATATTTTGGGCAACTTTGGATGCTGGTTTTCTGGTGTTTGGTGTTGTTATTTGCGTTCGCGAGGTGTCACTCGCGTTCGCGAATAAGGATTTGGCTTCTGGGATTTTGTTCTTCACGTTCGCGAAGAGACTCTCGCATTCGCAAAGAAGGAAATCTTGCTGTGCGTCACTCGACATCGGAACCTTGTATCTTGCAATTTATAAAGAATTTAGAGATGATCCAAATATAAAATTTGTAGCCCTAGCTATCACAAAACCAAACCATTTGGCATTTAGAGTTTTGTACAAAACGTAATAATGGATACACTACAGGCTGTCCAGAAAGAGTTTTGAAATCCTGAAGAAGAAATTGCTCCTACAAAGGGCTGACTTCTGAAGCTTATATCTCGAAATTCATAAAGAATTTGGAGATGAGAAAAACATGAAAAATTGTAGCCCATGATATCTAGGTTTCAAAAAGTCAAATCATTCGCCAATTGAAGTTATGTACAAAACATTATGAACATTATACTAGAAGTTGTTTGAGAAGAGTTTGGAAATGACTGTTGAAGAATTTGTTCATAACGAATGCAAGGGGAGGGTCGCGAACGCGAAGAACAAACCCCTGGGCAGCAGAACAAAGTCAAAAAATGAGATTTCGTCTCATTCTTCAGTTTTTGGACGAAAGAAGCTCGGGTGAGGCGATTTTTCGAGAATTGTTCAAGGAAAACATTGGGGTAAGAATTCCTAACTCGATTTTGGTTAAAACACATGAATCTATTTTTGTTTTTATCATGAAATTAGTGAATTAGGTTGAAAATGGTAGAGATTTTCTATACCTTAAATTGAGGATTTGGAGGTCGATTCGTTATCGGAATTTGATAAAATTGGTATGGTTGAACTCGTATCAGAATGGGTGTTCGGATTTCGTAAAAATTTTGTCAGGTTCCGAGAGGCGGGCCCTGCGTTAAATTTTTAGAATAAAATTTTTAAATTGACATTTTATTATCCGAAATTATTTTCAATGAATTTTAATGAAGTTATACAATTAATTTGGATAGATTTGAGCTATCCGGAGGTCAATTCAAGCAAGAAGACTATTTTAGAATATCGGTCTAACATCAAAAAGGTAAGTATCTTGCCTAACCTTGTGTGGGGAAACTAACTTTCAGGCATTGAGTCTTATGTGAAAATTGTGTAATTGAAAACCATGTACGCGAGGTGACGAGTACGTACTTGGTTTATATGTGCAAATTACATTGGTTGAAATTCATAGACGCCCGTATGTATTAAATTGGAAAATTGTTAGAACTTAGTAAATCCTTGATTTGTTATGCCTCATTCCTTTTTTGTCGAGTTTGTATTTTATATGATAATTTTGTGTGATTGCCACTTGGATTTTTATGTGAATTCTGTGTATTTGTTGATTTGATATTTCATAGAAATAATTATATTATGGATTTTACATCTGTAAATAATTAATTAAATAAGTTTAGATTGAGGCGTTTATATATTTATCTAAATTTTTTGATTAAAAAAGGCATTTTCCTATGCTAAGTTATTTTTACATACTTGTTATTTTTGAGATTTTATATACATTGTGTTGAACTGTGGGCTATCTGTCGTGAAATTAATTGAGCTTGTTGTACCTTTGGAAGGTTTGTGGCCTACGGGGAATTTGTAAATACGAGTTAATGATGATGTGTTGTTGTGATAATATTATGTGTGAATTATTGTGTGATTTGGGTTATTGTTATGCAGCGTATAAGGGTCGCATTCCAGTGTTGGCATTATGCGAGCATAAGGGTGGAATTTCACTATTGCTATGTGTGTTGGGATATTGTCTGGGTGGGGTGATAAAGGAGGCTATTGAATGGAGCGATAAGGGAGGCTATTATAGGAGCGATAATGGTGGCTATAGGAGCGATAATGGTGTGATAGGATATATGTATATTGTTATGTTTTGATGATCTAATAAACTTAATGATAAGAACCAGATAAGAAACCTGATACACTTTCTCAAGTATGTAGAAACAACAAGACTTAAGCTAGAATTGTAAATCAACGCTTCAGGAGTCAAAGAATCAACAAAGGGAACAGATGGACATCAGTTCCCCTGGTGATCGTATCAGTCAACTCTCTAACAGCTGTAAAGTCACTTCCTGCACACGAAACAGTACATGCACAGTGCAGCAGTCAACTTCATTGGGAATGATCTTGTACCCAAGATGCTTACATCATTCAAGTGATGTCACCAATGTTATATTAACATTAAATAAAGACAAAACATCACTTGAAAACTGAGAGAATTTACTCAAACACTCCACACAGTGATTGATCATCTGAAAAATGATTCTCAAGCGCATCAAGAACAAGGAACAACATGGCAACATACCAGTTCCCTGTTTTGAGTTATTACATGTCCTTTATTTTGTTGTATCTTTGGCAAACTTCTCTACTTGTAATTCCTACTTAGATTCGTTAGCAGCATTGTGTAGGAAACCTTTTGTAAATCATAAACCCTTGTTTTTGTGTCTTGGCTAGAGTTAGTCTAGTTGTAAAGTCTTTGTAATAGAGTTATTACAAAGTGACTTGTAATAGAGTTGTTACAAGTTAGTGAGGGATTAAGGAGTTAATTCCTAGGTTACAATAAGTTTTAATCTAAACTTTGCTTAGTAGTGAAGTTGAAATCCTACAAGGGTAGGTCGTGTTTTTTAACCCCGTGAGCTGGGAATTTTCCACGTAAAATTTCTCTGTGTCATTTGTTTACTGCAGTGTGCATATGTTCTATGGGAACTAATAGAGAACCTGGTTCTCTATATAGTTTGGTGGACCCTTTGTTTGTTACAATTGGTATTAGAGAAGGTTCTTTCTATTAGGCTAACACCTAGAAAGGATCGCCATGGATGCTCCACCAAACTCCGAAGAAGGTCAACCTACCTGCAGGCCACCGAGATTAAATGACCAATACTATGGATGGTGGAAGACTAGGATGCACGACTTCATCATGGCTGAAGAGTCAGATCTCCGGGACGTCATCTGCGATGGACCCTTCGTCCCCACAAAAACCAGTGGCGACCTAGATGTAATAATACCCAAATCAAGAAAGGAGTTTAATGATGCTGACTGTAAGGCCATAGAAAGAACTTTCGTGCAAAGAAAAATCTTCTCTATGGTATCGGTCCTGATGAATATAACAGGATCTCAGCATGCCAATCTGCTAAGGAGATCTAGGAGGCTCTCCAAACAGCCTACGAGGGTACAACAAAAGTTAAGCAATCAAAGATTGACATGTTTATCACAGAATATGAGCTTTTCATAATGAAAGATGATGAACCCATCCAGGACATGCATACTCGGTTCACTTCTATCACCAATGAGTATCACTCTCTAGGAGAAATCATTCCAAGAAACAAACTTGTCAGGAAAATACTCAGTGTTTTGCCCAGTTCCTGGGAAAGCAAAGTGAATGCTATCACAAAGGAAAAGGACCTCAAGAAGATAACCATCAATGAACTTGTTGGCAATCTGAAAACATGAAATGTAGAAGAAGAAGTAAAATGAGAGAAGAGATCCCAAGATGGATAAGAATCTAGTCCTTAAGATGGACATCAATGATTCAAGTGGTGAGGATGCTGATATGGCCTACCTGACAAAAAGATTCCAGAAAATGGTTCGCAGAAATGAAGGCATTCCAAAACGAGACAGCTCCAGCAAGCCAAATAATTATGACCTTTGTCATAAGTATGGTAAGCCTGGACATTTCATCATGGATTGTCCTCTCCTCAAGAAAGATTAATACAAACAAAACACAGGCAAAGAAGCTAAGAGGAACACAGTTCCTGACAAACGCTTCAAGAGGAAAAATACCGCTGATAATGTTGTGAAACAAGCTCTTGCTGCACGGGGAGACTCTTCCAGCGAATCTGAAGAAGATGATGATCAAGGTGACAACTCTATGATGGCACTGGAAAGTGAAGCATCTGAGTATGACTCCATCTTTTCCTTGATGGCACAGTCCGATGATGATGAAGATGACGATGATGATGATGAGGTAAATTTTTTAGATGTTCAAAAAATTTTAAAGTCCTATTATCCTAAAAAACTTATGTCTCTGCAAATGTTTTAATTGATGCTTATCATAGTCTTATAAATGATAAAAATGCACTGATTCTTGAACTAGGAGAAGCAGAATAGTCGAAAGATGACTTAGTAGTTGTTGTGGTAGATTTAAAGAAACCACTGAGAGTCTAAAGAAATAAATTGAGGTTTTAACTGAAAAATTACAAATGTAGAACATGAGAGAGATGATCTAGTGGTTGTTGTGGTATATTAAAGGAGACCATTGAGTGTGCTAAGAAATATAAAGAAGCCTTGACTGAAAAGGTTGCTAGTAAAGAGCATGAGTGAGATGATCTATTAGTAGTAGTCATAGATTTGAAAGACACAATTCAGGAACTAAAAGGAGAAGGTAGGCATGAGATTCTTAAAAAGGGAAATGAAGTTGCGGATGAAACACATCTTAGGCTTGAAGAAGAGATAAAATCAGTGAAATCTAGTTTGTGTGTTGAACTCGAGAAAAACAAACAACTTCAGGAAGAATTAAGTATAATCAAGATTGATCTTGAAAAATCACTCAAGTGGACCTGGTCCTTTGAAGCTATCACTTCCATGTACACGAACAATGGGGGAAACATTCAGGGAGTCGGTTTCAAAGGAAAAATTCCCTAAAACCCTCATATAAAGTACGTTACTGTACCTGAAAACTAACTCTGCACTCACTATGGTAACACTGGACACTTTAAGGAAACATGTAAGGCCAAGTTTCAGTCTCAATAGAAATATAAATTTTTTGCTAAAAAAATGATTTCTGGTAGAGAACCTGGTCCCTCATATAAAAGACGCATGATGCCTGCTTGGACCAAAAGAACTCTTATTCATCCATCTCCTCATTACAAAGGACCCAAACTTGTTTGGGTTCCTAACTCTAACCCTTAATTTCCTTGTGCAGGGAACAGTGAAGGGGTGCATCCAACAATGGTACATGGGTAGTGGTTTCTCAAATCACATAAATGGAAGTATAAACGATTTTCTTTACCTGAAGGCTCTGCAAGGAGGGAGTGTATCCTTTGGAAATGGAAAGAAGGGATACATTCTGGGAGTTAGAAGGAATGGGAGGTCTCCCTCTCACTCTATTGAAAATGTGTACTATGTGAATAGATTGAAGTACAATTTACTGAGTGTTTCCCAAATTTGTGACAAGGAAAACAAAGTGGAATTTATGTCAAAGATATGCACAGTCAAAAATCTTGTGACTGGTGAAGTGGTGCTAGTGGCGAAAAGATACAAAAACATCTATGTTGCTAATTTTGAGTCCCTGTAGAGTGGTGATCTCATCTGTCTAAGTGTTGTTGATGATGATGCTGAGTAATGGCACAGAAGGATCTAATATGCAAGTTTCTCACTACTAAACAAACTGGTCAAAAAGGACCTACTTCGTGGTTTGCCCAAGTCAAGCTTCAAGGATCACAAGGTTTGTGATGCGTGTGCTAAAGGAAAACATTTCAAATCCTCTTTCATGCCCAAAAAAGAAGTTAGTACCTCAAGGACACTTGATCGTCTCCATATGGATTTATGTGGACCTATGCTGCCAAGCAGAGGAGGAAAAAGGTACATCTTCGTCATTGTGGACGACTACTCCAGATTCACCCGAACTTTGTTTCTAAGAACCAAGGATTAAACCTTACAAGTATTTCTTGCATTTGTCAAGAATATCTAAGTGAAAATGGGTAAGAATGTAGTATGTATCAGGTCTGACCACGGGACATAATTTGATAATGCCAAATTCGACGAATTCTGTGTTGAAAATGGCATTACTCACAATTTTTCAAATCCAAGAACACCACAACAAAATCGTGTTGTGGAAAGGAAGAATAGGACTCTTGAAGATATGGGAAGAACAATGTTGATTGATAGTGGTGTTGCAAAAGGTTTTTGGGCAGAGACAGTCAACACTGCATGCTACTTGGTGAACAGATGCATGATCAGGTCCCTCCTAAACAAAACCCCGTATGAACTACTGAATGGGAGACAACCCAAGCTAACACACTTGAGGATATTTGGTTGTAAATGCTTTGTTCTCAACAATGGTAAGGAAGCCTTGAGAAAGTTTGATGCCAAGAGTGATGAAGGAATATTTCTTTGATATTTATCACAAAGAAAAGCCTACAAGGTATACGACAAAAGAACTCAATGTGTTGAGGAAATCATACATGTGATCTTTGATGAAGCACAACACCCTCTTGGAAAAGCTGCACATGATAAGGCTGATCAAGATGGAGAGCTATCAAATGTCCCCGGTGAAGTTATTGACATGGAAAATGGAAAGGCTGACATGATAAGTCACATCAAGGAATCCAATGAAGATGGTACGACTATATCTCCAACTGATTGAAAGGAACCTGGTCCCACAATCGCGACAACTGAAGCTAAGAATAGAGTTGTGGATGATGTCCAAGGTACCCCACATGAGGAGACGAGAAGCGGCAAAGAACCACAGTTAGATATACCTAGATCTTCTATCAATGAGATTCAGGTACCAAATTGGAAGCACAAAGGTTCACACCCTCTTGAAAACATAACACTCATCTTGATTCAGGAATTCACACCAGATCAAAGGCTAGAAACATACTTGCCTTCTCAGCCTTTCTCTCTCAAATAGAGCCCAAAAATATCAAAGAAGCATTAAAATATGCAGACTGGATTACTGCCATGCCAGAAGAGCTCCATCAATTCGAGAGAAACAATGTATGACACCTGGATCCACGACCTGTGGATCGTACTGTTATTGGAACCGGGTGGGTATTCAGGAACAAACTTGATGAGTTTGGAAACACCACAAGAAACAAAGCAAGGCTAGTAGTTCAAGGGTACAATAGAGATTAATTATGATGAAACTTTTGCTCCAATAGCTCAAATGGAGGCTATCAGAATTCTTATTGCCTTTGCATCACAAATGGAATTCAAGTTGTTCCAAATGGATGTCAAAAGTGCATTTTTGAATGGCTTTATAAAGGAAGAAGTCTTCGTCAAGCAACCTCCTGGATTTGAGAATCATGAGCATCCTAAGCATGCCTTTAAACTTGACAAGGCTTTATATGGAATAAAGCAGGCTGCTCGCGATCGGTATGAAAGGTCGTCAAAATTCCTTCTAGAAAATGAATTTACAAGAGGAAAAATTGACAACACCTTTTTTCTGAAGAAACACGGGAGGAACCTACTCATTGTGCAAGTTTATATTAATGACATTATTTTCGAAGCAACAGTCTACCCTTTGTGTGAGGAATTTGCAAAACTCATGGGAAGTGAGTTTGAAATGAGCATGATGGGGAATTGAATTTCTTCTTGGGTTTACAAGTGAAGCAATCTCAAAAGGGGACTTTGATAATCCAGCAGAAGTACATCAAAGAGCTGCTGAAGAGATTTGACCTGGAAGCATAAAAAATCATTGACACTCCCATTTCCACAGCCACTTGTTTAGACATGGATGAACCTGGTTCCCTTGTGAATTAGACCATGTATAGATGTATCATAGGGTCAGTCCTGTATCTCACAGCAAGAAGACCATATATTGTATTCCGTTTGTGACTCTGTGCCAGGTTTCAATCTAATCCTAAGGAATCTCATCTGAAGGATGCTAACAGAATCCTGAGATATCTCAATGGAACGCAGGACTTGGTTCTCTACTACCCCTCTGGAGATAACTTTGATTTAGTTGGGTATGCTGATGCTGATTGTGCAGGGTATCTGGTGGACAAGAAAAGCACGTCAAAAATGGCACATTTTCTGGGTTCATGTCTAATTTCATGGAGTACAATAAAACAAAACTCAGTGGCCCTCTCCACTGCAGAAGCAGAATATGTGGAAGCTGCATCTTGTTGTGCTCAACTACTATGGATTAAGCAGTATTTGGAAGACTTTGGAGTGTTCTCTGATTGTATGCCCTTGCTGTGTGATAATACTAGTGCACTCCACATGGCCAAGAATCAAGTCCAACAAAAGAGAACAAAGCACATTGATGTGCATCACCACTTTCTCTGAGACAATGTTGAAAAATGGCTCATATGTGTGAAATTTAGCAGCACAAAAGATCAAATTGCAGACATATTCACCAAAGCACGGAACATAGAGCATTTTAAATGAAATCGCTTGGCACTAGGGCGTATAAAACAAAGTTGAGAACCTGTTCCTTGATGCTTGATTATGAAAGAAATGTACAGGTAGTTTTTCTAAAAGTGTTTTCTAGCAAAGTCTAACTCATTTCTATATCGTTACAAGTAAACACACATGATGATTATAGAGCAAACAAGCAGCTAATGCATTGCACGTTGGCCAAAGGATGAAGCTTACACTTGCAAAATCCATCAGGGAACCCAGTTCCTTTGACACAGGTTAGTAGTTTCTATGTACTCTCATTCACAAATTTTAAACAGTTCAAATGGTGCCACGTCATCATATTGTTAGTTTCTTTTCTTTCCCGATTTTTAACCCAAGTGTCTCACACGTCGACCCGACTACCCAAATTGCCGCCTTTCTTAACCGGACCCTCATACCTCTTAAATACATCCTTTCACCATCACTTCCACCACTATTCACATCAAAAATAAAAAATTTACCTTTCTTTTCCCTCTTTAAACCAAAACTACCTCTTATTCAACTCACTAATTCCCACCATGTCTGAACACCAGGAAACTCAAAATGTTCCAAGTATCACCCCCACTCAGCCCTCACCTGTTGAAACATCAATCACGGAACCCACACTCTCCATACCAACCAGTCCAAATTCTAAGGCAGAATCATCACCAACCTCGGCCTCCTCTCCTACCCAATCGAGTGTTGGTTCTCATGGAGTAGAAAAACTTTGACCCCTAAGAATTTTGTGGCTACGATTTCTCCTTTTGCCTCGCCGGAAAAACTGGTTGAAGCGGATACAGTCAAAGAAGAAGAAAAATAGGAAATCTCCAGTCCACCAATGGAAAAATACACTGATAAGACGAAGTTGTTAGTCCTTTCCATGCTGAATCAACAATGACAGCCTCTAGTCTTGAGTCTACAGGTAACATTCCTTCTTCTACCGAGTGTTCCATGGGGTTACAAGAAAAATAAGCCATATAAAATATGTTGTCTGTAGCTGCTGAGGGTGTTATTATTGAGGATTGCGAGGGTGTTTCTGAGTCTCAGGGGGAAGAAAATAGGACTCTAGTAGAGAATAGGGAACTTGTTCCTGTTGCACCATTTGCACCAGAAAATACTACTAGGGAACATACTAAGGGACCTGCTCCCTCTACAGAGGAGCCAACTTTTGGGTTCTCCCTCGAAGCCTAGGTTAGTAGTGATCCTTCTCACTCTCCTCACTTCTATGCTAAGCCTTTATCTTTGGTTGTTCCTAAAATGAGATCTTTATTTGAAGAGGATAATGAGGCAAAATAAGATGATTATGATAATGTGGCTAGTGATAGTTTTATCAGGGCTAGAAGTGGACATGCCACTACTCAAGTGCCAACGCCTAAGCGACCTACTACTAGGTTACAAAAGAAGGAGGCTTTTGAGTCTATTATTCGGAAAAGCAAAGAATAACAAAAAAGGAGAATAATGGTAAAAGTGGGAAGATTGTTGAGAAAGCAGTGCCTTTTATCAATACTGATGATCAAGTGGATGAGGAACCTGGTTCCTTGACTTGCAAGTTCTTGCAGAAGAATTCTATCTCCAAGTCAAAGAGGAGCTCCTCTATGAGTGTTGAGATTCGGAAAAAGAGTGAAGGTGATAACTCTGGTGGAATGTTAGTGGAAGAATCTGGAGAAAAAGTGATGGAATATGAGAAGACAATGTCTGAGAAGTCAGCTGAGAAAGGAAAGAGTACTTGCAAATCAGTGAAAAGGAAGGGTGATGCCGAAGAGGAACCTGTTTCTTCAAAGAAGTCAAAGGTTGATGATACCCTGGCTGCTAGGAAAGAAAAATTGAAAAATCAAAAGGTGTTGTGGGCCGTACATTTGCCCCTGATATTCTGGATATGGCTGGCATGCGACAGTTGGTAGAGATTTGTGAATTTCAAAAGTGGACGCACGTGTTCACATGTGACAGTCCCAAAGTGTATGATGAAGAAGTGCGCAATTTCTATGCTGACTTCTTCATCTTTGAAGATGATCATATTTTCATGATGGTGAATGGGGTCGATTTTGTGATGGACTCTACTGTGCTGGTATTTATTCTGGGTGTGCCTGTTGAGGGCTTGTCGTCGATTCAAGGCTCCTATTATTCAAAATTTAGAAATGCTATCGTGAAGGATAATGCAGTTCAGCAGGGGGAACGGGTACACAAGAGGCCATCCTTCCAGTGTACCAATTTCTATTTGAGATGGTGAACAAGGTTTTTCTCCCTCGTGCTGAGAGAAGGTCATTTACATCTCGACCAGACCTGGTTCTCATGGAAGCACTGGATGGCTACACCACCATCAACCTGCCTGGCGTTACGATAGAACACATGCAGAAGGTGGCAGAGTTTAAGAATGGTAATCAAGTGCTGCCTTATAGGTTCCTTCTCACCAAGGTGTTTGAGTTCTTCAAATTCCCTTTGGTAATAGCTAAGGTGGGTACTCGTAAGCAAACCTTCTCCAAGACCACTCTAGAGGAGTGTGAATGCATTGATAAAGTTAGAGGGGTTGGCAGCACTTCTACTATCTCCCAGTTGATCAACTCCCAAAACAGTGCCAGTGACGAGATCAGGAAGCTGAAGGCAAGGAATCCCATTCCTGAAGGTCGGCTAAGTCAGCTTCAGGAGGACCCTGGTTCTAGTAGCTCTCAAAGAACAAAGGTTGCCCGTCTGACCAAGGAGAATGCCGATCTCAAGAAACAGGTTGAGGACATGAAGGAGAAACTGCTCAATGAGCAGATGTTAGCAAACGCTCGAATGAAAATCTTCCTCAAAACCCTTGCCTCTTCCTCTAAGCCTTCTCCTTCCGGTGCTCCCCAGAACGTGTTCCCTTTCCAGTATCAAATCCTAGTGTCTGTCCTTTGTTTTGGTTCTGGTGATGTTTATGACTGGTACTTTTGTTTTTTCTGTTTTTCTTTAGTGGATGTGTTGGTAACAATGAAACTGCTCCCTGCTTAATTTCAAAAAAATACAAGTTTCATCATTTTGTTGTGTATATCTTGCTCTATTTTAGTCATGGTTGTGTGCACACATGTGTCATGAGTTAACCAAGCTAGACTTATTTTTTCTTATTGCTTGCTACTGATTTTTTTATGATGCCAAAAGGGGGAAAAATAATTGAGGGGGAACAAGTTAAGAACAAATTCAGGGGGAATACAGGAATACAGGATATGTGTGTATGTCATTATGGTTCTTAGGGGGAGCTTAAATTATAAGTTTGTCATCATCAAAAAAGGAGAAATTGATAGGCTATATGTACCTTGTTATGTTTTGATGATCTAACAAACTTAATGACAAGAACCGGATAAGGAACATGATACACATTCTCAAGTATGTGGAAACAACAAAACTTAAGCTGGAATTGTAAATCAACACTCCAGGAGTCAAAGAATAAATAAGGGGAACAAATGACATTAGTTCCCTTGGTGATCGTACCAGTTAACTCTCCAACAGATTTAAAGTTGATGCCTGCACACGCAATAATACAAGCACATTGCACCAGTCAACTTCATTGGAAATGATCCTGTACCCAAGATTCTTACATCATTCAAGTGATGTCATCAATGTTATATTAACATTAAACCAAAGACAAAACATCACTTGAACACTAATAGAATTTACTCAAACACTCCACATAATGATTGATCATCTGAAAAATGATTCTCAAGTGCATCAAGAACATGGAACAACATAAAAACGAACCAGTTCCATGTATTGAGTCATTACATGTCCTTTGTTGTGTTGTATTTTTGGCAAAGTTCTCTACTTGTAATTCCTACTTAAATTAGTTAGAACTATTGGGTAGGAAACCTTTTGTAAATCATAAACTCTTGTGTTTGTGTCTTGGCTAGAGTTAGGCGAGTTGCAAAGTCTTTGTAATAGAGTTATTACAAAGTGGCTTGTAATAGAGTTGTTACAAGTTAGTGAGGGATTAATGAGTTAATTCCTAGGTTACAATAGGTTGTAATCTAAATTTTGCTCAGTAGTGAAGTTGAAATCCTACAAGGGTAGGTCGTGGTTTTTAATCCCGTGAGCTGGGAATTTTCCACGTAAAATTTATCTGTGTCATTTATTTACTGTAGTGTGCATATGTTCTGTGGGAACTAATAGAGAACCTAGTTCTGTATATAGCTCGGTGGACCCTTAGTTTGTAACAGGGTGGCTATTGATATTGACAGGGCAGAGGGATTAGTGAGGTTATTATAGGAGTGATAAGGTTGGCGATATGAGAGATAAAGGTGGTTATTGTCGGGGATGATATCTGGTGATCTGGGGTTATTGTGTTGGTAATTTTTATGTGATGATGGGGAGTTATTGCGTTAGTAATTTTTATGTGGAGTTGTGATTTTTTCTGATGTTTATTTTTATCTCTTGTGCAACTTGTCTTGTTGTTTGGTAGCTTGATAATAGTCTAATTCATGTTGAAATTGTGAGCATGTTGCTATTGTCGGGCTGATTATGTTATTGGTATGTGAACTGTTCGTGCAGATGTGATATGAAATGTGAGCACGAGGTGCCAGGGAAATATAATGATTTTTATTATTGGCGCGTGAGTTATCCATGCAGTGTTGATAGAAATATGGGCACGAGGTGTCGTGGAAATATGATAGTGGGCTGAGACCCAGGTTACGAAAACATGAAAGTACGTTAAGACCCGTGTTACAAAAATATGAAAGTGTGTTGAGACCCGTGTTTTATGATTATGAAACGATGTGTCACAGAGTGACTTTTATTCTAAGAAATTATATTCAAACGATATTTACTTCAAAGAAGTATATTCGAAAGATGTTTATTTGAAAGAAGTACATTCTGAAGGTATTTATTTGAAAGAAGTATATTCGCAAGATATTTATTTGAAAGAGTTTTATATTTGAATGATATTTACTTAAAGAAATACATTGAAAGAGTATTTATTCAAAAGAACTATATGTGAAGGATTTATGTTGAAGGACTTGTTTAATTGGGTGTACTTGTGTTTCTTATTCGTTTGAATAATAATTTTGGTGTCTTGCTGCTTTGCTGTTTACTTCACTGGTTGATTATTATTGCTATCACTGATATTTGTTTTCTATTATTTTTGTATACTATATTGCACAAGTTATTAGACTAGTGAGTCTCTTGACTGTACCTCGTCACTACTCTACCGAGGTTAGTCTTGATACTTACTAGGTGCCGACTGTGGTGTAATCATACTACACTTCTGTACATTTTTGTGCAGAGACATGTATTGGAGATATCAGACTCAGACAGAATTAGTGTGTTGATCGCAAGGATTCAAGGTAGGGCTTCTTGGCCGTCGCAGTCCCTTGGAGCCTTTCCATTTTTATTGTATTGTCATCTCTTATTCGAACATTATTTTATATTAGATCCTTGAAATCATTGCATGTATTCAGTTAGAGTTCGTGACTTAGTATAATTAGTCTTCGGAGGTTGTTATATTTGTTTCCGCTTTTGGTTTCGACACTTGTATTAAATTATTTATAAGAAATGGCTCAAAATGTAATTGTAATCGGCTTACCTAGTCATAGAGACTAAGTGCCATCACGACGTCTATGGTGGAATTTTGGGTCATGACAAGTTGGTATCCGAGCTCTAGGTTCATATTTTCTACGAGTCACGAACGAGTTTAGTAGAGTCTTGCAGATCGCTACGGAGACGTCTGTACTTATCTTTGAGAGGATACATAACTGTTAGGAAATTCCCACTTCTTTCATTCCTGCAGTGCGGAATTTGTTGAATATGGAATTGGAGCCTTTGTATCTATATTCTCTCATAGATGGTGAGCACACGTCCTACTGGGTCAGCTGAGCAGACACCCACGCATACTGCTAGGGCCGCAAAAGGTCGGGGCGGAGGAAGGGAACGTGTCACAGTTAGAACGTCGGTCAGAGTAGCAGTTGAGGAGCCACCGGTAGCTCCATTTGGGCGACAGACACCAGAGCCACTAGTAGCTCCACCTGGACATGTTTGGTACAATAATTCAGGCACGATTGATCTCTATTTCACCAAATATTTCACAGATTGAGAGAGTATCTCAGACTCCTACAACCCGTGCTCTAGAACAACATATTCACATTGGTCAGGTTCCAGGTTTAGTACCGGTACATCATGTTAGTCCAGTTCAGCCTGAGGTCAGGCCAGAGGCATAGAAGAAGAACAAAATAGACTTGAGAGATTTAAGAGGTATAGTACACCTACCTTCAGTGGCACAGCTACTGAGGATGCCTAGGGATTTCTAGAAAAGTGTCACAGAATTCCCCGCACCATGGGTATTGTGGAAGTGAGCGGAGTTACCTTTACTACATTTCAGCTGCCAGGAGCAGCGTATCAATGGTGGAAAGCTTATGAATAGGGCAAACCAGCCGATGCAACACCGCCAACTAGGGCTTAATATTTAGAAATATTTTTGAAAGATTTTGTTCCCCAGGCTCTCCGGGATGCGTGGCGCACAGAGTTTGAACGGTTGCGTCAGGGTACCATGACATCGTTAAAATATGCTATCAGGTTCAGTGAGTTATCCCGCCATGCACCTATTTTGGTTCCTACAATTAGAGAGCGAGTTTGTATTCATTGAAGGGCTCGATTATGATTTTAAAATAAGCATGGCTCGAGAGTTGCAGACTGACATTCCAATTTAGCAAGTAGTAGAGATTGCTAGAATGCTATAACGTGTTCGAAGTGAGGAGAAGTAGTCTAAGAAGGTCAAAAGGTCTCGGAATTCTGGAGGATTCAGTGGATTTTACTCTACAGCTATGACTCATCATGGCGGAGGCTTGGGCAGTCGGTCAGCCCTGTCCGCAATTCAGAGTACTCGTAGTTCTGCAGTTAATATTTATAGTGCACCATCGGCTAGAGGTTCTTAAAATGGTTATTCCATTTATCTGGCACAGACTCAGTACAAGCAGTCGCGACCTAAGAGGGGTTGTTATGAGTGTGGTGATACCAGACACACCATGAGAGATTGTCCCAGACTTGGGAGAGGCGAATTTCATCAAAACACTCAGGATATAGGCTTTATTCCAGTTAGTACTGCACATGCACAACCAATTAGGGGTATAAGATAGGCGGGTATAGGGCTCCCAAGAGGGGGAGGCCCAGCCTGTTGATATAATTGGTATGAATTGTTTGAGGACGATACACCATATGATGTCATTACAGGTATGAATTAATTTATAATAAAAGTAGTACTATTATTATATTGATTCGATTCCGATAAATGACATGAGAACTCCTTTCATGCTCCTTCTATGGTGGATTTGTGAATTTGTACTCCACTTGCTTGTTTATCCCTATTGGGAGACTTGATGGTGTTAGCCCGTGTCTATCATTTTATTTTGTACATTATTGTGGGATATGAGTTCAAAAGATGACTTTTGATTACTCATTACAGTGGGTTTGGTATAATTTCGGGATAATTAACTACAATAATTATGAATTTTATGCCCTACCGGTAGGGGTTTCATTATGTGTTGTGAAATTGTTTCACGGAATTTATTAAAAAGAAGAAAAACTGGAAAATTTCAGTTGGGACAATGTGAAAAGTACTTGTGATTCAAAATTGAGGATGGGATCCTCGCGGTTTAATGTGATTTGATATGTTTAACCCAGACTAAGTGCCCCAGTGGAGGTTATATCAAGATGAGATCCTTGTGGTTAAATTCATGTGTTTTAAATTCACCCTATGTGAATTTATTTTGTACTATAGTACTGATAGAGAGTCATGCGTGTTAGGGTTATTTGATAATTCTTTTATGTGTTTTTGTGTATATTTAGCCATATTCGTGCTATAATTATTGAGTTTTAGCCTACAAGGTGAGTGCCCAAGTGGCGTTAAATGTGACTCGTTAATTCGGGTAAGTAATTATGAGGTCTTCATGCCTCGTGTCTGATTGTTAGTAAGGTGAAGGTTTGAAACGAGATTTTATTGAACATGAGGTTAATTGACGATACTATAATTGATTATGAACAACTATTATGATCAGATATGTGGTTATGGGTATACATATGATGTGTGCGAGTATAGGCACGATTTTCTACAGCTGGTTGAGACTAATACCATGTGTTGATATGAAAATCGGACCTTTTGCAAATGTTTGGAGTGTAAGAAAAAAAAATTGGTTTTAAAGTTTATAAGTGTGGATAAAAGAGATAGTATTCAACTGAGATGGTGTTGTCAGACTTATGTTGATTGCGGTGACGTAAGATCACCCGCGAATAATTGTATAGTAAATACACTCAATAAATTGTAGTCCTCAGAATAATTCTCGTCACGCTTGAGGAAAAACATATCTTTAAGAGGGGGAGAATCTAATGATCCGACTTGCCATTTTGGTATATTTGGTTGGGGTCCCGGGGGCCTCGGGTGTGTTTCGGATCTTTTTGAGCTACTTTGGATGCTGTTTTTCTAGTGTCTGGTGTTGTTCTTCGCTTTCACAAGGTGTCACTAGCATTCGCGAATAAGGATTTGGCTTCTGGGATTTTGTTCTTCGCATTCGCGAAGAAGGAAATCATGCTGTCCATCATCCGACTTCGGAAGCTTATATCTTGTAATCTATAAGGAATTTGGAGATGATCCAAAAATAAATTTGTAGTCCTTTGTGTCTAGATTTTAGAAAACCAAACTGTTTGGCATTTACAGTTGTGTACAAAAAGTTATGATAGATACAATACAAGATGTTTGGAAAGAGTTTTGAAATCGCGAAGAAGAAATTGCTGCTGCACATGATGACTTTGGAAGCTTATATATAGAAATCCATAAGAAATTGGGAGATGAAAAACATGAAAGTTGTAGACCTTGATGTCTAGGTTTTAAAAAGTCAAACCATTTGCCATTTGATGTTTTTTTATATAAAGTTATGATCATTATACTAGAAGCTGTCTGAAAAGAGTTTGGAAATAACTGTTGAAGAATTTGTTTATCGCGAATGCGAAGGGAGGGTCGTGAGCACGAAAAACAACCCCTGGGCTCATTTTTATTTCATTTTTTCCTTGGAAGACAACTTTGGAGGAATTTTGGAGTGTCATTTTCATCATCAAACATGAGGTAAGTGATTTCTACACGAATTTGGGTTTGTAAATTCAAGAGTTTAAGTGGAAAATGTTGGTTTTTTTGTAGAAGACCTAGAATTGATATTTTTGGAGTTTGAACACGAAATTGGGAATAAATTATATATTTTAGTTCGTAGTATTATGGGTAATTTTTGTCTTCAAAATTTTCTGGAATCTATGCATTATAAGTGCATTAATAACTCGAATCTCAATTCCGTGAGCTATGTGGAAGGATAACCTATTGATGGCAAATATAACGTTTACGTTACGTCTCTAACCGTGCATCGTAAATACGCGATTCATAAGTGAATAAATTTCTTCTATTCTTGGGGATCGGGTCGAATGCCTCGATAGTATATGTATATGGGAGATGCATCCATGGATCGGGCTGTTTGAACTCGGCAATGTATGTACACGAATATATGGATCATGCCAAATGATCTCGGCATAATTCGTGCGTAAATTTGCTGGGAGTCCAAATACCCACAAGATTACCGCCCCTCCCCTTGATTGATCTCGGAAATTACGTAATATTCTCTTTTTGACTTGAGATTAGATATCTAATTGATGGTTCTTATTTGTTGAGACAGCATGTGGTACTTGGTGATTTTTAAACTGATGATATTTATGAATGTATTTCATTATCCATTGTTTCATTATTTTATTGATTCTTGTTGTACTTCATGACTGCTTATGATTCCTGCATTTTATTCATTGGACAACTAGTAAGTGTCGATATCGACCCCTCATCACTATTTATCTGAGTTTAGAATAGATACATACTGGGTACGCGTTGATTTACGTACTCACGCTATAATTCTGCACTGAATATGCATGGTCTGATAGGTTCATTTGGTGGTCATCCCGTAGAGTAGGCGCAGCTGCTGAGGGGACTTTATGGTGAGTTGCTTCCTATGCTACGCACTGTAGCCCTTAGAGTCTCCATCTTATTCATTCACTTTATCCTGGCTATTTTATTTTCCATACAATTGTTGTATTATTATTGCACTTTTTAGCAGACGCTCATGCACTTGTGACACCTAGTTTTGAGACGTTCTAGAATTTGTTTATGGTTTTGCTTAACATTGACACACTTTTACTTTATATATTATCCAAAATGTATGTATCTACGATTTTTAATGCATTAATTTCTCTATCTAATAAGATTCTTGGTTCCAAAAATAATAAATAAGCTGGTAATTCATCGTTGGCTTGCCTAACGGTGGCATTAGGCGCCATCACGACCTATAGGGGGTTTTGGGGAGTAACACAACCTATAGCTGCCTGATGCAATGTTATACTTGATGAAGTTATTAGACGCGACTTGAGTCTATTACTCAACCAAGTAGCTAGTTTATTGATGGACCAAGTGTCTACTATGCAACCAAGTAGGTAATTTATTACTAGACACATTATCTATTAGAAACCTCTAGCTGCCTATTGTAGTACAATAAGGAAATGCTAAGAAAACAAAAATTACAGAATCAACAGTTAATAAGAAAAAAAGTAGTTTCATTACATAAAGGTAGATGAAAATATCACAAATTATGACAAGTTCACCCAAAATGAAGTTGTGCCATGACTAACACAAATTAAAATAGTAATTATAAAACTAAGAAGGGTCCATCCTTCCCCTGAAGGTATCCACTTCAAATATTTCCTTGAACTACTCCATTCACTTGTCATTGAGGTGATCCGGCAGCATATTAGTTAGGAGAAAGACAATAACCTTTACTGCATATGCTTCATTTATTTCACTACAATAATCAAAGACACAATTAGTTATTAAAGAAACCAAAAGAATGAGTAAAACATAATGGATGCACATTTAATTTACCTTTGCTAAATGGATGGACGTCCATAATACGCTACCAGGACCATTTCTTTATAAGCACATCTTGGTCTAAGTCTGTAAACTGTCCAGTTTTCATCAAAATCATAGGCATCATGAGTGCGAGGGGGTTATACCGGTTCTTCAGTTTACCATCATCATACAAGCTGACATTGCTATCATAAATTCGAATCACACCCTCTTCCAAGTAGAAAACAATAGGCACAAGATATTTGTTATCAAATTTCAACAGACAGTACAATACCTTAGCCTTGCACCACTCTACAACCCCATGTTTTGGCATACTTCCTTGAAGATATCGTATCAGATGTGCAAGTCACAAGTCTTGGCAAGTAGCAACTGTCTCACAAAAGTCCAAATATTTTCCCTCTTTATTGGCAGCCTCCTTGATCTTATCCCATGCAGTGCACATTTTGTTGCATAATGCAACATCCATAACAACATGACAATGGGCATAAAGGCATGGATTTTTTATGTTTCATACACGCATCAGTGCCAAAATTTCCTTCACATGCTAAATATTATAAAAAACATTAAACATGGAGCTACTACAAAAATGAAATACACGCAGTGATAAAGAGACTTACAAAAATTAAAACGGACGGTTAGCACCACACAACTCTCAAAAAACCACCAATTACAACTATCAATCAAATATTTTTGGGAAACTTCTCCTTATTTTCAAACCTTTCACAGAAAAAATTCTTGTCTTCCTCCGAAACTGGTTTGAGTACGTCTACCTTTTGTTTCTTTTTCTTGATTAGTTTCAACTTCCTCATCTTTCTTGTATAAATTGTAGCATTCCTCAATCTGCTTTGCAATCTTGTAACCCTGTACCAAGGCAACTCAACTATTTTGGAATGACTCTCATTCTTATTTTGCATCTCCTCAAGGATCTTCAACACCTTATCTTATTTCTCATTCACAACCTTCAAGTATTCTCACACAAATGTATCACTTGATTGAGCATTACACATCCTGGATGGGCCTCATCTACCAATATCAAAAAAAACCACCAACTAGTGGTGAACTAGGAATACTCCCAACCAAAGGGTCATCATCATTAGTCTCTAAGCTCATTGCACCAGGTGCCTTTTTAATGTTAGTCACCTATTCCAAATCAACCGCTAGCTGGTCGATTATAGGATGCGCTACCTCATCATTGTATGGTACCAAATTCTTCATGTAGTAGGGTAGGAATAAGGTAAGGGGGTACCTTCTAAAATATTGTATAGATAGAAGTCAATAGACAAGCAATACAAAAAAAAGACACGAGGTATATGATAATCTCTTACGGTTGATTCTAATCTACTGGTAGAGTGTTACTGCACTCCCTATCTTATCACACTAGGTTCATCGACTCTCTGATTAAAGGGATCCCAATTAGTACGACCTTTGATTTCTCAGCACTATGACCAAATAGAGAAATTGCTTCGTATGCCCATGTTTACACTTTTTCATGAACCAAAAAGTACTAATTTCTATCCATAGTAAATAAAATAATATAGTACTCAACTGCAAAGAAATTTTGAGAATCTTCTTAATACTTACCATGAATGCCATGGGAAGCCGTACAGGGCAGAACTAGCCAATTTGGACTTTTCACCAGAAATTTTATTTTCTTTCCTCTTGCTCACATATGATTTGTACATTGACAACATATCTTTCTTCAAGTACTCAATTGTAATATCAAAATACTCATTTCCCCATGGATATTTAATGAAATCTTTCAGATTGTTAGCCATACGAATCCACTTCTTATCAACGTGCGCTATGTTATCCCTTGCAAGTAAGGCTGAATGGAAAAATCACACCAATGCAATATTAAACCTCTAAACTGTGTCAAACCTCTTTGAATTCTGTTTCAAAAGAAGCTCTGCATCCACTCCCTTCCTGCTAGACTGGCAAACTCTGTTGCAGAATGCTTCGCCATCATCCATCACTTTCTTCATTTCTTCTTTACTGGGTTTGACACCACAGTTCAATCTAGTGATCATAGAAAACTCCTTCAATTCAAAGTGAACAAACTTTCCTCCAACTAAAACCATAACTTGAACTTCTTCGCGCAATAAATTCGACGAATCAACAAGGGAATGGACAATTTGTCCATTAAACTCTATCTAGTGCTCTGAAAGTTTTACAAACTATCCAAAACAACTACTGTTAAACTTTTCTATCAATTTGGTTGTACTATATTTATCCTTGAACTCATAGAATACATTGATCCTAGACCTCACATTAATCTTGACTGGGAAACGTCTATGCTTTCTTAGAGAAGTCTTGAATTTGTATTTAGATGCATCGATCGCCCTTACAAACACGGGAATTGACAGAGCATCCTAGTCACCTTCAACTGCTGCATGTGTTTCACTTGCCAGCCCATCTTCACCATCTGTAAGTTTTTCATCATCTTCTTCATATTCTTATTATTCTGCTACATGTTCTTCTTCTGCTACATCTTATTATTTTTCTTCTTCAGCATTTTTATCAACCTCCTTATCAGCATCATCACCATTTTCATCATCCTCCCCACCTAAAGCTTCATCATCACTGTACTTTCCTTTTTTGACAATTGTTTTATCGAAAACTTGTTCTTCCATTTGAGTTTGTGATGCATTTATGCCCAAGTATTCTTTCTTCTACTCATCAACACCCTATAATGGTAACCTCCTTGAAAATTTTTTTTTACTAACATGTATGCCCTCGTCAACTAATCTAGACCTTGATCTTGTTCTTTTTTTACCAGTAGACTTTGATGGATCTTTATTCTTTTTTCTCCTATCACACTTAGAAATCTCAGAATTTACTTTACTAGGGGAAGCTTTAGAATTATCTACTTTTTGTTTCCTAGTAGCATTTTTTAAGGCCTAATATTTTCTTTATTTGGCGATGCTTCTTGTGTTTCTGCATTTCCTTTCCTGTTTGGAGGCTTTGAAGGTTGTGCAGTTGTTTTTGTTGCCAAAGGAATATGCTTCTTAGCAATTTCTCTCTTCCTCCTATTACCTACATGCAATAATATGTAATATCACATTTAATAATTTGAAACTTATGATCGAAATAAGAAAAATAAGCCCCAATCTAGCAAACGTCTATGAGCCAAAAATCATCGTCCATAGGTTTATCAATAAACATTAGGTCACCAGTTACGACGAAATCTAAAATACAGAGCACAAAGATAGTCCAAGAAGCAAATATAACCACCCGCGCAATATAAGATACAGTTATACAGAACCCAATCGATCTTGAACATGCACATGAACAAATCACTCTACCAAACCCAAAATAAAAAATGTAAGAAACAGAAAGAAAAATCTAGGATTTACAAAAATTGATGCGTACTGAGCTTTAATACAGTGCTTGTTGGGTCTATAGATATGATTCCACCCAGAATCGAAGCTTCATTCTTGTCCCTTTCCAGCGGAAACCACCGTGGTCGAGGGGGTTGAGTGAGAGAGAGAAGAGAGAGCATAGATATGAGAGAGCATTTGGGCGGAAAATAAGGGAGATATATTATTTTTCAAACCTTATAGGTGACCCACAAATTTTTAAAATGTTAAAAAGGACCAATCTAGCTTAACCCACTCATTCAACCATTTTCCAACCCAAAAGAAATTGAGAAAGAAAATTAGATTTCACTTGACCAATTTAAGGATTGAGCAGGTCTTTTTTCCAACTGTTCTCGTCTTATTTCAGCAAATTAGTTTTGTTTCCCCGTTTGCCGTGTTTCGTTTCTTCTATTCTTCTTTCCATTTTTCTTCAAATTTAAAGGTTAATGTTGGCTTATAATAATAACTCCCATTACATGTGTTAAAATAAATGACTTCATCAAAAGCAACGTGCTCACAGAATTAGAAGTGGAACAATTGGATGATGCTGCATAGAAAAACACTCTTGCCTGCCCTTTGTTATATGGGCTATCGGAAATGATCTCAGTAAGCCATGTACGTCCTTCGCCTCATTTTATGTTATTAAGTTCAACTTTGTTTGGAGATTAAGACTATAGAGTTGTGGTCTTGAACCTATCATGGCATTTATTTGGCTATGGAAGCATGTTTATAAATGTAAAACGGGAATAAGTAAAAATTATCTCCAAATATTGTATACGGTCGAAATCAGGTACGCCTGATTTCATAGGTTCGAGGGGACACACCGAGTCTGAGTTCGGAATGGACCAGGCAAGCCCGGTAGATCAAGCTCAAGCCTGATGGCAGAGTACAAGGCTCGAGGATCGAAGTACACAATGAATACCGAGGCTGAGTATACCTACCCCGAGATAATGCAGTTAGGGTCTTGTAACAGAATGGGCGAGATTCCTGCAATGACACAAATATAAAGGCGTGAATTCCAGAATGGATTTGTACGAATTCGTACTAGGCGGTTAGACATTTTTACAATTAGATTTCTTACTAGGAATGGAAATGTACCTTATTTAGGACTCCCCTATTATATGAAGGGAATCCCATTCATTTGTAATCATCATCAATCATTAGCAAAGAATATACACTCTTAATTTTTTGCTCATCTCTCATCAGAATTGTTCTTTAGCTTTATTGTCCGTTGTTTACTGTTTATATTGGTGTACCTTGAAGCCCCACACCTCGAGATCGAGACTTGCTCATACACCGATTTGATCTAACTTGCTTACTTAACTCATACGTTTGTCTTCTTGTTTATCAATCATTATTGGACTAAATCACGTATCTTTAAGACCTCAACACAAATTTAATTATTACTCTAATTTTAGGGTAAAACATTTGGGGCCCACCGTGGGGCCTAAAGATAATAGTGATTTTTTGAGTGCTTGTTTTTGATAAAACACGTTATTTTCACACTTGTTCTTCTCAAATATTCTTTGTTTTCAGGTTAAATTATGTCAAACTCACAAAACACACCCTGTACACGGCAATGGTGGCCTTAGATTTCATGGGGAAAACAATAATGTAACTGCTCCAGGGACCGGTGTACCAATGCGTAACCCCGAGGTTATGCCGATTGCGGAACCAATCGACGTTAGTTCGCACATTGCTTTGAATGCAGACTTGTGGCGCAGATCTCAGAGGAAGTATATGCAGGGAGGTTCGACCAGGTAGTCAAGGAGCACAGGGTCTAGGAGATGGGGAAGTTAACCTCCAGGTAATCTCCGAAATGCTACAAATTCAGCAGGTTGCTATCGCTCAGCTACAAAGTCAACAAAAGACTCCAAGTGTGGTTTAACCATAAATCACTCGCCATACTGAGCCGGTGCCGGAAGGGTCGAACGATAGCGGGTCGGGGACTGGTCCTACAATCATGAAAAATGCTCGAAGAGCTCCCCAAAAGAATCGAGTCAGGAGAAAAATGGATCGAAGATAATGACAAAAAGGTGGAGACATAGAACTCCCGAGTCGATCAAATATCGGGGGCACCTCCTATTTTAAAGGGTTTTGACTCCAAAAGAGTTCGTGCTGAAGTCTTTTCCCCTGAGCGCGGCGCCGAAGCCTATTCCAAAGAAGTTCCGCATGCCGAACATACCTAAATACAATGGGACCACCAATCCTAATGAACATATCACTACGTACACATGCAATATAAAAGGGAATGACTTAGAATAGGATGAGATCGAGTCCCTTTTAGTGAAAAAATTTGGGGAAACTTTGTCTAAGGGAGCAATGATTTTGTATCACAACTTACCACCGAACTCCATTGATTCATTTGCAGTGTTAGCTGATTCTTTTGTGAAGGCGAACGCCGGGGCCCTAAAAGTTACAACGATTAAATCAGATGTTTTCAAGATAAGACAAAGAGATAACGAGATGCTGAGGGAGTTCGTGTCCCGATTCTAAATGGAGAGAATGGAGTTACCACCAGTTACGGATGATTGGGCTGTTCAAGCTTTCACACGAGTGTTGAATGAGCGAAGTTCAAGAGCATCACGACAGTTGAAGAAAATTTTTGTTGAATATCCTGTTGTTACATGGACAGATGTACATAATCATTATCAATCAATGCTCAGGGTTGAGGATGACTAGTTGGGAACCCCCTCGGGGTCAGTTCACCCGAACTGATTGGTGGTATAAACCTCGAGGGATATTGATAGAAAACCGAGGTCAAACAGAGAAAAATACCATCCATATATCGCAAATCGAAGAAACAGTAGTTCAGGACGCAAACCCCCCCCCCCAGAATGATCGAAGAAATTATTGAGGGAAAAACCCTTGGGGACTCATGAGTAAGAATAGATTTGACAAGTACACTGATGCGTGGCTAGAATTCATGGTTTTAAACATTATATACCTTACATTTTGTGTGCATTTGTGATAAAAATACACGTTATATGTGCATAATGGAGTCTATTTCATGTGAAGGTGAATTGGAGATGGAAGCCGAGCTAAATGGATTCATAAACATCAAAAATACGCTCAAGAGTCGAAAAGAAAACACCCGGGCGTTAGCTGGGCGATAGATCCCTAAAGCCTGGCATGACCAGGCATCAGCTGGGCATTAGAGCCCTAACAACAGGCCTGCCCAGGCTGTAACCGGGCGTTTTGGGCTTAACGCCTGGGGTCCCCGGCCCGATAAATTCGGAGTTTTGAAGGTTTTAAGTGTTTTCCGATTTGAATAGAAGTCTCCTACACAAAAATATAAATAGACCCAAAAACACAACTTTGAGGGGAGGATTCCATTCTTGGAGAGAACATACACACATGATCATTGAGGAAGCAAAGGATTATCAGTTTTCTTCATCTTATTCTAGTATTTTCAATTTATGCAACACCTATGCAATTGTTTGATTCTAGAATGAGTGGCTAAACACCCATTGTTCTGGGGTTGTGGTTTAGCCATGAATATTTTTATTCGACATTAATTTAACCTTGATTATAGTTCACTCTATATATGGTTATTTCTTCAATTATGCGTTTAGTTGCTTAATTGTTTGGCCATCAATAGGTTCTATATACTATATATGTTATGCTTGGGAAAGCCGTATATAGATTAGAGAAGAATTGAAGAGAGCGCAATCTTAACCTTTCAGGGGCGCGGATTTGTTGTTAGGATAGGAATATACCTAGTCACCGTGCTTAATTAAACATCGTAATCTTAGTGTGTTCTAATAGATTAATTTCATAGGAACATAGGCGTTAATCTATTGAGAATAGGCGAGTAGTACTTTGGGAGAAGGCTATGAGAGCAATTATCGATTAATTAGCAACCATGAGTGAATTATATAAAAGGGAGAGTTAATTAGAATGCAATACGAGTGGTGAATTGATCACAACCCTGGAATATTTGTCTCTACTGATACACACAACAATATTCTTGTCACTTGATAGTTAGTTAGTTCATAGAATCGTAGTATAAATTAGTTACATTCCTGGATTTTGTTTTGGCTCAATTAAATAACAATTAGAGTGATTCAGCAAGTAGTTTACGCAAGTCTATGTGGGTTCGACATTCGATTTAACATTATATTACTCGCTACGATCATGTATACTTGCGTGTGCATTAGGGACCAACAAGTTTTTGGCGCCGCTGCCGGGGACTTGAGTATAGACTACTTTTTAGTTACTTGATTTAATTGTTTATTTCATTGAGTCTAACGTCACGTGATTTTTGCTCTAATCTCAGGAACTTCGAGTGAATGCATAGGGTCAGAAGCCAGGATAGACTTGACGACTTTGACCCTGAACCTGAGAGATCATTTCACAAGAGATTGCGAGAAGTAAGAGATACATCTAATATTCAGGACTTCATCCTATTTCCCGTGAACATGGCAGAGGAACAACACATGGCTATTCAGGAGGTGGCAATGCCCAGTATTGCTAATGTCACCTCCAGCATCGTGAAGCCCAGAATCACTAGGAACTTTGAGCTGAAACAGAGCATGATCCAACTACTTCATGCAAATGGTCAGTTTTTGGGTCTTCCACACGAGGATCCACAAAAGCACATTCTGAACTTCTTGGAGATTAGTGATACTTATATCACTAACGGGGTCACGCCATATTATGTGAGACTCACGCTTTTCCCATTCTCTCTGTTGGGAGAAGCAAAGCGATGGTTAAAGGCAGAACCAGCCAATTCCATTACAACATGGAGCGATTTGGCAAGAAAATTTCTGGCAAGGTTCTTCCCTTCAGGAAAGTCTGCAATGATCAGGAGTGAGATAGTCTCTTTTAGACAGAAAACAGGTGAATCTTTATATTCAGCATGGGAAAGGTTCAAGGGGCTACTCAGAGATTGTCCTCATCACAATCAGACAAACGAGGTGCTAGTTCACACTTTCATTAAGGGGATCCATCCGCAGACAAAAATTATGGTAGATGCAGCAGCCAGAGGTCAGGTGTTGGAGAAGAATTATGATGAAATATTTGAATTACTGAATAAATTCTCCAAAAGCAATCCAGGCTGGCAAAGTGAGATGGGGAGAAATGTGGTTCAAAAGTCACCAGAGGTTCTTTAACTAGATGTGGTTTCAGCATTGTCAGCTCATATTTCCACATTTACTAACCAAGTCAATCAGATGAACCTGATCATTAACAAGTAACAATCTCAACCAATGTAACAGGCCCAACCAGTGCAACAGATTCAAGTATTTTGTGAAGTCTGTGGAGAGGGTCATTCGAGTGATTTATGCCAGTTAATCCAGAGTCTGTCTGCTTTGTGGGTAACCCGAATAGGGGACAATCAAATCAATATGGAAACACCTATAACCCCAACTAGAGAAACTACCCACACTTCTCTTGGGGTGGAAATCAAAGCACTCAGCATAACTACAGGCATCCAGCACCTCAACATCAGTACAAACCACCTCAGGTTGAACCATCAGCAAGCCTTGAGGAGATTATGAAGAGAATGATGAATGGCCAAATTGCTTTCAATTAGAAAATAATGGCTGATCACCAAGAACAGACTGTAGCAATGAGAAATTTAGAACATCAAGTGGGGAAACTCGCCAGTTCTCAAAATACGCGACCAACGGGGGCTCTTCCAAGTGACACTGAAGCTAATCGTAAAGCATATGTTACTGCTATATCATTGAGGAATGGGAAGCAATTGGAAGAAGTCTAGTCCAATAAGCGAAATCATGTAAATTTTGATGAGAGACCAACCACTATTGAATTAACATCAGACAACCCGAAAGAATCAGATAAGCCAGCAAAGGAGGGGAGTGCTGAACAACCCCCACCATTTTTTGCGAGGCCACCCCTCCATTTCCTTAAAGGTTGAAAAAGGTGAAGGATAATGCAGCATACAAAAAGTTTCTTGACCTCTTGAAGCAGGTACAAATCAATATTCCACTGGTAGACATTCTGCAGGAGGTGCCCAAATATGCTAAATACATTAAGGACATTGTGGCCAATAAACGAAGGTTGACTGAGTTCGAAATCGTGGCACTCACTGAGGAAGTTAGATCAAGAATTCAAAGCAAGCTACCTCAGAAATTAAAAGATCCGAGTAGTTTTACTATCCAAATGTCAATCGGTAAGCATGCAGTCGGGCGAGCTCTGTGCGATCTTGGGGTAAGTATTAATTTGCTGCCACTATCTGTGTTCAAGTAGTTGGGGTTGGGTGAACCACGCCCAACAACAGTGATTTTACAATTGGCTGATCGCTCCCTTGCCCATCATGAGGGAGTAATTGGAGATGTGCTGGTTCAGGTGGGATCCTTCATATTCCCAGCTGATTTCATTATCTTGGACTATGAGCCTGATCTGGAAGTCCCATTTATTTTGGGGCGTCCATTCCTAGCTACGGGCCGAGATATCATCGATGTATGTGAAGGGAAAATGACAATGTGAGTTGGTGATCGAGTGGAGGTGTTTAATGTTTATAAGGCACTCAAGTTACCTGTCCAATATGAAGAGTTATCCATGATTACTGTAGTGAAAAGCATTTCGTAGTCAATGATTCCCTACATGAATCCTATTGACCCTCTTGAGCGAGTGTTGATTGGGGATACAAAAGACTGTGAGGATGAAACAAGGGGAGACCTTGAGAAAATTTTTGAAGTGTCCTGAAGTTACCTCCAGGGGCTAGGAAAATTTGAAGAGTCGAACAAGCCTGTTACTCTAACCCTTCCTAAGCCATCTATTGAAGAGGCTCCAAAGCTGGAACTCAAACCTCTTCCAGCACATTTACGCTATGCCTATTTGGGGAACTCTAAGACATTTCCCGTGATCATCTCATCTAGCCTGACCAATACACAAGAACAGAAATTGCTTAGGGTACTTTGTGAGCACAAAAAGGGGATTGGGAGGACCATTGCAGATATTAAAGGTATCAGTCCATCATTTTGCATGCATAAAATCTTTTTGGAAGATGGAATTCGCCCGAGTATTGAGCAGCAAAGGAGGCTGAATCCCATCATGAAAGAAGTAGTGAAGAAAGAAGTTATAAAATTGCTGGATGCAGGTATCATTTTTCCAATTTATGACAGCAATGGGGTGAGCCCAGTTCAATGTTAACCAAAAAGGGAGGGATGACCACGATTGGGAATGAGAAAAATGAGCTAATTCCTACCCGCACTATTACGGGTTGGAGAGTTGGAATTTATTATCTAAGGCTCAACAAAGCAACCTGCAAGGATCATTTCCACTCCCATTCATTGATCAAATGCTGGACATGTTAGCAGGTCATGAATATCATTGCTTTCTTGATGGGTATTCAGGTTACAATCAAGTTGTCATATGCCCAGAAGATCAGGAGAAGACCACCTTTACTTGCCCTTATGGCACCTTCGCCTTCAAGCGAATGCCATCTGGTGTTTTCAATGCACCAGCCACCTTCCAGAGATGTATGATGGCGATTTTCACCGACATGGTGGAAAAATTCGTAGAGGTGTTCATGGATGATTCTCAGTGTTTGGGTCATCTTATGATGATTGTTTGAAAAAACCTGAGCATGGTGTTGGCCGGTTGTGAAGAAATGAATCTGGTGTTAAATTGGGAGAAGTGTCGCTTCATGGTGCAGGAAGACATTATTTTGGGTCATAGAATATCAAAACGTGGCATCGAAGTTGATAAGACAAAATTGGAGGCAATTGAAAAACTACCTCCACCAAGTTCAGTGAAGGGCGTCTGGCGTTTCTTGGGACACGCAGGATTTTATAGGATCTTCATATAAGATTTTTTAAAATTGCTACTCCATTGTGCAGGTTGCTGGAAAAACATGTCAGGTTCAATTTTGATGCACCCTGCTTGAAGACATTTGAGGAGCTCAAGAAAAAATTGGTAACNGATGCAAGTGACCATGCAATTGGGGCAGTGCTAGGCCAAAGGAAAGACAAGGTGTTTTATTCCATCTACTATGCGAGTAAGACCCTCGATGATGCACAACAGAATTACAACACCACTGAACAGGAGCTGTTAGCTGTGGTGTGGGCCTTTGAAAAATTCTGGGCATACTTGGTGGGCACAAAAGTTATTGTCCAAACAGATCACACAACAATCAGGTATTTATTTACAAAGAAAGAGTCTAAAGCTAGATTGATGCGCTGGGTTTTATTGTTGCAGGAATTTGATGTAGAGATAAGTGACCGAAAGGGCACTGATAACAAAGTAGCTGACCATCTGTCAAGGCTGGAAAATCATGATCATGTTGAGGAGGGTGGAGATATTAAAGAAGTCTTTCCTGATGAGCAACTTTTTGTTATAACCCAAGACCCTCCTCCGTGGTATGCTGATTATGCAAATTATCTGGTGAGTGGGGTACTTCCTCCGAAAATAGAATCTGAAGCAAGGAAGAGGTTCTTACGCGATGTGAAGTTTTACTACTTGGATGAGCCCTACCTGTACAAAGAATGTGGTAATCAGTTAATGAGTAAATGTATTCCTGATATAGAAGTGGAACTGGTGATGTATGATTGTCGTGCATCACCATATAGGGGCCATCATGGTGGCGATCAAACAACAGCGAAAGTGCTACAATCTAGTTTCTTTTGGCCAACACTAGTCAAAGATTCCCACGCATTTGTTAAAAAGTGTGACCAATGCCAGAGAACAGGAACGATAACAATGAAGCACGAGATGCCCTTAAATAATATCTTGGAGGTAGAGATTTTTGATGTATGGGGGATAGACTTTATGGGTCCATTCCCATCATCCAAAGGAAATAAATACATTTTGCTGGCAGTTGACTGCGTGTCAAAATGAGTGGAGTCAATTGTATTGCCGACAAATGATGCCATGGTTGTCGCTGCGTTTGTGAAGAAGAATATATTCTCCAGATTTGGTACTCCACGTGCCTTGATTAGTGATGAAGGAACCCATTTTTGCAATCGGTTGTTGAATAACCTTTTAGCTAAATATGGGGTCTGTCATCGAGTTGCAACAGCATATCACCCTCAAACAAGTGGACAAGCAGAGGTATCAAATAGGGAAATCAAGCAAATACTAGAGAAAACGGTGAGTGTGAACAGGAAAGATTGGGATGCTAAGTTAGATGACGCTTTATGGGCATACAGAACAGCGTACAAAACACCAATTGGGGCATCACCATACAAGCTGGTCTGTGGGAAGGCATGTCACTTGCCCGTAAAGCTTGACCACAAGGCGTATTGGGCCATCAAGAAGCTGAACATGAACCTTGAAGCCGCGGGTGAGAAAAGATTGCTGCTATACATGGTGAAAGAACATTTTTAGTGAATGGACATAGATTCAAACACCATTGGGGTGGTACCATAAATCGTGAGAAGACCAAAAGTCGTGCTCGCTGATGAGTGAGAGGAGATTCTCCGTCGTGTTGCGATGTTAAATCAGGCGCTTCATAGGAGGCAACCTATTGACTTGTTTTAATTGTCATGCCACGACATTAAATAAGGAGCTTATTTGGAGGCAATCCAATGCTTAGTTAAATCTTAGCATACCTAGAAGTATTTCGTATAATTATAGGTACTAACGAGCTTGCGAGTGCATTCGAGTGAAAGGAGCAGTGTTATTGCATGACGGAAAGTGGGACTATAGCCAAGGGCACTGGGCGATAAGCCTCTAATGCCTGGCTAAGGCCAGGCTTAACTGGGCGACAAGCCCCTAACGCCTGGCTAACGCCAGGGGGAACCTGGCGACAAGCCCCTAACGCTTGAAAACGCCAGGTTGGTCTGGGCGCTTCAGCTCTAATGCCTGGCTAATGCCAGGGTGCCCGGGATTTATGACTAAAACGCACGCCTAACGCCAGCTAAGTTTCCTCTTCTTTTTTTTTCATCTCCCAATTCTCCCTCAAGAAAGGGTTTTCTCCCAAGAACACAAACAACAACAATTTTCTCGCACACTCACACCAAAACTCATAGATTAACCCATATATGTGCACACCCACAACACACATATACACACCCACATCTTCACCCACACACCCACAACACACACAAATCTGCACAGGTTTAATTTCGGGGTTCACTTCATCCGATTAACACACATCAATCATTGAGGTATGATTTTATCCCTATCATTTGTTACTTCGAATTGGGTGTTACAATTATGCAAGGTGTAGCCGTGATTCACGGTGATTATTTATGGGTTTATGCGATCCATGGTCATATTGTATTATGTTGTGAATGCCAATCCCGAAACCCTTTAGGAATGGGTTGGATTTGTGAAGCTAAGTGGTATATGGAACCCCACCCAGATGTGGGTACATGAGGTAGTCTCTCAATTCCATAAGAGCTCCCATGTCAATGTGCTCTCCAAGTGATCGATGTAATGCCTCAATGGAAATACATATCCCACTTGGAGCCCGAGTCTCCGGGAAACAAACCACTAGTTCCATGCGTCTTGAACTCCATGAGATTTTATGTGGGAAGAGGCTCACAAGAAGCCTTATGTGTAAATTATTCATAAACGTGCCAAGGTGAAGTCTCAGTAACCTTGGAAAATTGGGAAAGCTTATGTTACACACTTTGTGACACCCATTAACTACTAATCATTTGTGCAGGGAAAACAATGTTACCCAGAAGAGCCACAGTCAAAGTAAAGGCCACGTCTTCGGCCCCAGCAAAAAGAAAAGCAAAACCCCCACAACCCCAGAAGAAAAGAAAAGGGGGAGATGCTACTTCCAGTTAGACTGGTGAGGAAGCAGTAGCTGCTATCGCTGCTTTGAGACAGCAACCCATTGGTCAACGGGAATATGGTCTCAACAGCATACCAGTACAATCCAGGAAATGGTATGCACGCTGCAAACCCAAGCATGTTCACCCTGAAGGGGCCATTAAGGAAGGGAGTCTGAGAACAAAATTCCCACCGATTTGGCGGAGCGTCCATGAGTTGGGTTTAGGATATGTGTTCAGGCACAATGGTCACATCAACCTCAAATTAGTCCGAGAATTCTATGCAGGGTTTGACCCTAAAGGACAAGGACGAATTGGTGCCAATTCGTGAGCACTTGGTGGATTTTTCGGCCAAGGCCATATGCGATTTTATAGGTGCTCCAAATGTTTTGGTGGAGCCTCTAGAGCAGTTCATCCTCCATCCTAACTATAGATAGGTGAGGCACACACTTTGTGGGGTTGATTCTAGGGATTCTTGGATTCGGGATAGAGCCACAAATCACCATAAAAGGTTTCCCAAGAAGAAAATGAAGGCTGAAACCCAGGTGTGGCTTAAAGTGATTAATGCACGAATACTACCATGCAACCATGACACCTTAATCAGCCGAGAGAGGATTTGTGTGCTCTACTTCCTCATGACGGGGCAGAGAGTGAATGTGGGCCATCTGATGCGCTATCAAATGGGTTTGGTGCGTTCGAGCAATAGTATTGATCGAATACCATTCCCAAATTTCCTAACCCAGTTTCTGCTAAATTAGAATGTAGCGGTTGATCCCAACTATGACCATACCATTGATCAACTCACACGAGACAGTGATATCACTGGCTTAAGACTAAAAGAAGAGTCTTCACTGACCAATGCAGAGCACAATGTGCGGGATGATAGCTTCATGGCCCATCTTTATGGGATGATGGATTTGCAGTTGCGAATAGGAGGTCAGCCAGCGTCAGTTAAAGAGAGAGATGAGTTGGATCAGAGATACCCGCTCAATGCTCACGCTCAGTAGATGATTGTAGCAAGTGAGGGATACAGGCTCCAAGATGATGAGGATATCAACACTCTTGGCGACTCTTATGCAGAGCCGATGCGCTCGGATGAGGAAGACGATGGAGAAGATGAGCATGAGGAGGAGTGGAGAGCGTCAGATGATGACGACGCTGAATGATCAGAGAGTTTCTTGTACCTTGCTTCTATTACTGGTTTTATCTCTATATGATGCACTGGGGACAGTGCATGAATTAAGTGTGGGGTGTTGTAGATACATATTGTGGAATTGTTGTACCGTATGTGAGTTCGTGTTGTAGTTTTGTATTAATGATAGTAAATGATTATTTCTTTTATGTTTTTGTAGTTGTTTTTTGTTTGTTTTATTTATATATAAATATGTGGACTCTTCCCGACGATGGATCTCCTAGACAGCTCTCTTGAGGGAAGTAAGTCTAAAGAAAATACCAAAAAGATTTTTTTGTTTTAGGTAGTGTAGTAATTCCTCCTTGGTTTTTCTTTGGACCACGGTTCTTTTCCAAGGGTGTAACCTGAACCGGGTACTTTAAGTTATTTTTGTTTTTTTTAGAGTAGTTAGGAAGAAACTGAGTAACTGAGAAATACCCTATGACATGTTTGATGCCGACATATTAGGTTATGACATACATTCTGCTTTCCCTTATATTTGGTTTGACATCTGATGCCTAAGTAAAAATAAATAGCCTATTTTGTGACGCCTTAGCTCAGTTGTTTTACTTGTATTCTACATAGTGTGATGTTGCTTAATTCTCTCAATTTTATGTGCTTCCTTGACTTGAGAGTTGAATAAAACCGTTGTGATTGAGTCATGTGCAATGTTTGAGTGAGGTGTAGTGATTTTCTATGCTATCCTGTGTAGTCTAGAACTTGCCCCGTGTGTTAATCAAAGCGGAATTGTAGGTTATGCTTGTCTAGGGGATGACGTAGGCATTTTCTTGCTTGATCATGGATGTGCTTGTCACATAAGTACATTTTCCATTGCTAGACCCTTTGAGCCATTTGGCCTTTTCTTTGGTACCCACATTACAAGCCATATCCCTATTTTGTTCTTAAATTGAGATTTTTGCACCTTTTCCTCCTAAGGAACTTAGTCGCTAAAAGAAGTAAGGTGAGATATTGGGGATTAACTTTTGAGTGGAGAGTTAGTGCACTAAAAATTGTATTCAAAATCCACTAGCCAATGAACTTTCATGTATGGAGTGTGTGTAGGAAAGAAAGGAAAAAAATGATAGTAAAAGTATGTACAAAAATATACACACCTCCAAGTTTTTGTTAATTTGTGCTAGTGAAAATATAGAAGTGCTCAATTGAAAAAGGGCTATGTTGAATATGAATTGTGGCAAGGAAACTGGTTGAGAAGAATATGTGTTGATTTGTGAAGATAGTGTATTAAGGTGCTTAGGAGGGTTAGTAAATATTCCTAAATATATCCTACCCGTCCCTTAGCCTACATTACAACCTTAAAAGTCCTAATTTATCCTAGATTTGGCTAACTTGAATTAGTGGAGATTTACACTACGGGAAAGCTTATGGTACGACCACGGGATGCATATGAATTCCTTGTGAGAGTGAGTGAATTTGTTCAATTGTGTGATGTCCTTAAATAATGTTCAAAAGCATATTTGAATGTGTGGACTAGTTATATTCACTCTTTTGTTGTCGGTGAGGGCACATGATCTCATGAACGATTGGTAATGTCGTAACTTTCTTGTTGGGTAGGTGCTTTAATTGATAGGGCTTAGTGGTTGCAAGTCAATTGTTGAGGTTGGGTGGTTGAAATTAGGTTATTGGTATTATTGATTATATTGTTATACTTGAGCATGTTTAAAGAAGGGAAAGAATGTGAAATTTTTTATGTTCATACTTGATTGTCGGTATCGATCATAGTTAAGGGGTAATGTGTGTGATTGAAAATTAAAATACTCCTTGTTAATGAAATGTGTACGTGTTGAAGGATATTGCTCGAGGACGAGCAAGAGTCTATGTGTGGGGTGTTGATGCGTGGCTAGAATTCATGGTTTTAAGCATTATATACCTTACATTTTGTGTGCATTTGTGATAAAAATACACGTTATATGTGTATAATGGAGTCTATTTCATGTGTAGGTGAATTGGAGATGGAAGGCGAGCTAAATGGATGCATAAACGTCAAAAATACTCTCAAGAGTCGAAAATAAAACACTCGGGCGTTAGCCGGGCGACAGAGCCCTAAAGCCTGACATGACCAGGCGTTAGCTGGGCGTTAGTGCCCTAACACCAGGCCTTGCCAGGCTGTAACCGGGCGTTTGGGGGTTTAACGCCTGGGGACCCTAGTCCGGTAAATTTTGAGTTTTGAAGGTTTTAAGTGTTTCTCGGTTTGAATAGAAGTCTCCTACACGTTTAGGGTTCATCCCAAACATATAAATAGACCCAAAAACACAACTTTGGGGGGAGGATGCCATTCATGGAGAGAACATACACACAGGATCATTGAGGAAGCAAAGGATTATCAGTTTTCTCCATCTTATTCTAGTATTTTCAATTTAGGCAACACTTATGCAATTGTTTTATTCTAGCATGAGTGGCTAAACACCCATTGTTCTGGGGTTGTGGTTTAGCCATGAATATTGTTATTCGATATTAATTTAACCTTGATTATAGTTCACTCAATATATGGTTCTTTCTTCAATTCTGGGTTTAATTGGTTAATTGTTTGGCCAGTAGTTAGGTTCTATATACTATCTATGATATGCTTGGGAAAGCCGTATATAGATTAGAGAAGAATTGAAGAGAGCGCGATCTTAACCCTTCAGGGGAGAAGATATGTGGTTAGGATAGGAATATACCTAGTCACCGTGATTAATTAAACATCGTAATCTTAGTGCGTTCTAGTAGATTATTTCATAGGAATATAGGCGTTAATCTATTGAGAATAGGCAAGTAGTACTTCGGCAGAAGGCTATGAGAGCAATTATCGATTAATTAGCAACCATGAGTTAATTATATAAAAGGGAGAGTTAATTAGAATGCAATACGAGTGGTGAATTGATCACAACCCTGGAATATTTGTCTCTACTGATACACACAACAATATTCTTGTCACTTGATAATTAGTTAGTTACATTCCTGGATTTTGTTTTGGCTCAATTAAATAACAATTAGAGTGATTCAGCAAGTAGTTTACGCAAGTCCCTATGGGCTCGACATGCAATTAAATATTATATTACTTGCTACGACCACGTATGCTTGCGTGTGCATTTGGGACCAACATACACCGATCCCGTAGAAGCACCTCGATTATCGGAGTATAACTTCAACATCGAGGCCTCGGGTATCGCTTTGTCATTGGAAGGATTAAAGACACCAGGTAGCACGCATGGCCATATGACCAAAGACTCTAGAGAGTTGAGAGAGGAAGTAGCTAAATTCCTTAACGAAGGCCACCTTCGAGAATTCCTCAGTGACAAAGCCAAAAATCACTTTAGGGAAAGAGACGCCAATAAAAAGAAGGAAGAAGAAGAGCCTCAACATTTTATCCACATGATCGTTGGTGAGATCGACATACCACAAGGACCTGTCTTCAAATGCACCAAAGTGTCGATCACGAGGGAGAAATTAACCCGAGACTAAAGTGCCCAAAGGCACCCTTACATTCAACGATGAGGATACAGAAGGCGTCTCTCAGCCACACACTGACGCCCTGGTAATTTCTATTTTGCTAAATAAAATTTAAGTTAAATGTGTTCTTATGGATCCAGGTAGCTTGGCAAACATAATCAGGTCAAGGGTCGTAGAGCAGCTAGGACTGCCAGATCAAATCATACCTGCATCTCGAGTCCTAAACGGCTTCAACATGGCTAGTGAAACAACAAGGGGAGAGATAATCCTACTAGTGAACGTAGCCGGGACCATCCAGGACACAAAATTTCATACCATCGAAGGTGACATGAGGTACAGTGCACTGCTCGGAAGGCCATGGATCCACAACATAAGGGCGGTGCCATCGACCCTTCACCAAATGATAAAGTTTCCAACAATAGATGGTGTGAAAATGGTTTACGGGGAACAACACGTGGCGAAGGAAATATTTGTAGTTCATGAGTTGACGCCAACGCCAGCACCTTCGACGTCAGAAAAATCAAGCATCAAAGACAAACAGATGGCTAAATAGCAATCACCATCCCTAGCCTCGATCGAGTTAGAGGAACATGTAATCGAGGATGAAGAAGAGGATTTCCTTACACCTTGAGCTTTCATCATTCCCGAGGAAAAAAATGCAACAAAATCAACGGTCGAGGAGCTAGAACAGGTGATATTGATCGAGCATCTGCCCGAACGAAAGGTATACCTTCAATAACATAGATTGTCTTGCTTGGTCCCATTTAGACATGAAAGGAATCCCACCGGAAATAACAACGCATCAGCTAAGTCTTGACCCCAGGTTTAAACCAGTGAAGCAAAAGAGAAGGCCCCAGTCGGAGGTAAAACATGCATCAATAAAGGACGAGGTAACTAAACTTCTCAAAATATGGTCCATTAGGGAGGTAAAATACCCCGAATGGTTAGCCAATGTGGTCGTAGTCCCTAAAAAAGGAAACAAACTCAGAATGTGCGTAGATTAGCAGAATTTGAACAAGGCATGCCCTAAAGACTCGTTTCCACTACCTAACATCGACTGTATGATCGACGCCACGAATGGACACGAGATCATTACCATTCTCGATGCTTATTCCGGGTATAATCAAATTCAGATGAACTTGGAGGACCAGGAAAAAACCTCATTTGTCAGCAAGTATGGAACATATTGTAACAATGTAATGCCCTTCGGGCTCAAAAATGCAGGAGCTACATACCAACGCTTACTTAATAGAATGTTTGAGAAACATATAGGTAAATCAATGGATGTTTACATTGACTACATGTTAGTTAAGTCCCTGCGCGCAGAGGACCATTTGAATCATTTGCAGGAAACATTCGAGATTTTGAGAAAATACAACATGAAACTCAACCCCAAGAAATTTGATTTCGGAGTTGGCTCGGGCAAGTTCCTGGGTTTCATGGTATCAAATAGGGGGATCAAGATCAACCCCGACAAAATTAAATCCATCAAAGACATCACCGTCGTGGACAATGTAAAAGCCGTACAACGACTAATCGGACAGATAGCTGCTTTGGGCCGATTCAGATCCGAGTCACAAGTTCTTCTCTTTACTCAAAAAGAAAAATGATTTTGCATGGACCTCGAAATGCCAACAAGCTTTGGAGGAATTAAAGTGATACTTATCGAGCCCGCTTCTGTTGCACACCTCGAAGGTCGATGAGAAGCTATACCTATACTTTGCTGTGTCCGAAGTTGCGGTAAGCGGCGTACTAGTTCGAGAAGAGAAAGGTACGCAATTTCCTATTTATTATGTAAGTCGAACCTTAGGAGATGCTGAAACTAGGTATCCACACTTAGAGAAGTTAGCACTTGCGTTAATAAGCTCATCTAGAAAATTGAAACCATATTTCCAATGTCACCCCATATGTGTGTTAACTACTTATCCACTCTGAAATGTTTTGCACAAGCCCGAATTTTCGGTCCGACTGGCCAAATAGGCCATCGAACTTGGCAGGTACGATATTGAATATCAACCCCGAATTCTATCACGTCTCAAGTTCTAGCAGACTTCGTGGCTGATTTTACGCCAACCCTCGTAGCCGAAGTGGAGAAGGAACTTCTACTAAAATCGGGTACGTCATCGGGGGTATGGACCCTCTTCACGGACGGAGCCTCGAATATGAAAGGGTCCGCGCTCGGAATAGTCTTGAAACCACCCATGGGTTGCACTATCAGACAATCTATCAAAACTCTCAGGTTGATTAACAATGAGGCCAAGTACGAGGCCATGATTGCAGGTCTTGAATTAGCTAAAAGCTCGATGGCGGAGGTCATCGAGTCTAAGTGTGACTCCTTGCTGGTGGTGAACCAAGTGAACAAAAGCTTCGAGAACCAGGCGTTCTCACCGGGCACTCTGCTCAAATGAGGCGTTCTCAAGGCCCAAGCTTCCCTTATGGAATCCTCGGAGTAAGCCGGTAAAGACGGAGAGTGACCCATTGTCATGGCCCCGGACAAGTCGCCCGATCCACTCTGTTTGGTCGTGGGAACCTCAGAACCTGTCTTTATTGGTGTGCTCATCGAAGGCCAAGGAACAACCGTAACCTCAAGTAATTTGGGGGCTTTGCCCTCATCTCTCTTCGAGGTTTCCTTACCTCGAGGTAGGACCTTTGACTCGGAGGGCTCGACGGCCTTGATTGGCTTTCTATTTCGAGTCAACAGCGTCGAATCCTCGCCCTCATCTTCTTCGTCATCCATGGACTGGTGGACTGATTCTATATCTATAGGAATGATATTCTTCCTACGTCTCCGAGTAGGGCTCTCTTTATCTTGGGGGTCTTCGGGCTTCGAAGCTCTTTTTCTCTTATAGTCCTTCTTCAATTTTGGAATCGGGGACTCGATCCTTTCTCCATGAGGGGCCGGCCTCATTTCAGAAAAATCCCCTATGCCTGCATAAATTAAAACAAATTATGAAAAGAAGAAGTGTCTCCGATAAAGAAGAAAGTATCAGTATTTTCCATGATGTTTTGCTTCCCATTTACCCATCGACAAGTAACACCATTTGTATTTGTAATACGAGGAGGTCGTGCCCAGTTTCCAGACCCAGTCTTCGAGATCGGGGATTGCATGCGGCATCCAAGCGACCGCTACAAACAAAGGTAAGCGCACCATTCAAAACATAGTCAAAATGCGATAAATTAATGGGGAGACAACTCCACTTACGGCCGAAGTTCCACTTTTCTAGGAGCGGCATTATCTCCTCGGGGATGATGTCTCTGGTCCTCACTCGAATGAACCTGCTCATCCAGTCTCGATCTCTATCTTCGCCATTGCTGACTAAGAAGGACTTGGTTGACTGATGTTGGAGTTTAATCAACCCTCCAAAAAGGTGAGGCCTGTACATGCGGATTAGATGACTAAGGGTGAACTCGAGCCCCTCGGCCTTGTTGGAGAAGTAGCGAAGCATGATCACTATTCACCGGAAGGATGGGTGGATGTGACCGAGGGTGACTTGGTATCTTTGACAAAAATCGATCACAATTGAATCTAGGGGGCCCAACGTGATGGGATAAGTGTAAACACTTAGAAATCCCTCCACGTAAGTGGTGATGCTCTCATCGCAGGTGGGGATCTGTACCACGACCCCATCCCCCTAACCACAATCCTTTTCATCACTTCGAGGTGTTTCTCCATTATCGAACATATATATATACCTCGAAGCATATCACATCGACTAGGAACATCAGATGGATTTTCAATAATGAAGTCTTTCTTTAAGGTGCAAGCATCGGGAACGACTTCGTAAAGGTTCGGTGCCTTGCCGACTGTCGGACGGGAAGAGGAGGAGGAAGTTCCCTCTTTTTGAGGAACACCCTTTGAAGTTTTTTCCATTAAATCTGGTTGAGAGAAGCGGAAAGATATTGTGTTTGATAAGTTTTGGCACTAAGAGAGCGGAGAATCTAGTGGTGAAGGAGAATGAGATGAAGAGAAGAGAGGAGTTGCAAAGGGGAAGTAAAGTTCTTAATGAGATAAGAAACCCTGTATTTTTAGGGGAGCAAAAACGTTTCGGCGGCGTTAATGGCCGACCACCACTGGCACACATTTAATGTTTTGGGAAAATGTACCGACGGGACTTTTCAGTCACCTCGAACGCTTACGTCACTAGGATGATGTCATTATCAGGGATTCCGAAAATTTGAGGCTCAAATTGTTTCTTATCATTCTATTCTAAGAAATGCGGGGATTATCTGTATACGGTCGAAATCAGATACGCCCGATTTCATAGTTTCGAGGGGACGATCCAAGTCCAAGTTCAGAATGGACCAGGAAAGCCCGATAGATCGAGCTCAAGCCTGATGGCAAAGTACAAGGCTCGAGGGACGAAGTAGACAATGAATACCGAGGCCGAGTATACCTACCCCGAGATAATGCCGTTAGGGGCTTGTAACAGAATAGCCAACATTCCCGCAATGGCACAAATATCAGGGCGTGAATTCCATAATGGATTTGTACGAATTCGTACTAGGCGGTTTCTTGGCTGGAATCATCACTCTAGCAGCGTGCTTCGCGCAAAAGAAGGCCCCAACAATGTTTACATCGAAAACTGTCTTAATTATGTTGTAATCAACCTCTAAAATGCTGGATATTGGCTTGCCCAGTACACCAGCGTTACTGAACATTATGTCGAGCTTACCAAATTTGGCAACTGTGGCATCTACCGCATTTTGGACGTCCGATTCGATCGCGACATCACAATGGACAGAGGCTGCATTTTCTGTGCCAATCTCTTGAACAACGCTAGTACCGAGTCTGTCTTGAATGTCTGCAATTATAACCTTTGCACCATGTCGCACAAAAAGCCTAGCTGTTGCTGCTCCTATGCCGCTTGAACCACCAGTTACAAATGCTACCTTACCTTCTAACCTGTAAAAAGAAGTTAAAATAAAATTTAGTACGATCCTTATTTAAATGCACATGAAAAGAATTATGAAGATATAAGGAAAACAAATAAAAGAAATACATCCTTCCGTTCCAGATAATGTGAACCTATTTCCGTTTTGGTACGTTCTAAAAAGAATGACTCCTTTCTAAATTTGGTAACAATTTAGCTTAAACTTACCATTCTATCCTTAATGAGAAGCTTTTATAGCCACAAAGATATTCTGAGCCCTTTTTTAACTTGTTTAGGACCACAAATACTAAAAGTTTTTATTTTTTCTTAAACTTCGTGTCCAGTCAAACAATTTTACATAAATTAGAACGGAGGGAGTAACTTTTTGGCTACTGGGGATTGAAGAGATGAACTGGCCATTTTCTCAAACTAGAGAGCTCTCTGTTGTTCACATACGAGAGAGGCTCTATTTATAAGAAAATGAATTTGGCCAAAGTGGGAAATCAAATATGAGTTTGACACGATACGGAATTTAAGTATATAAAGAAAACTTATAAATCTTGCGCCTTAAACTAAAGGTGTGTACTCCCTCCGTTTCAAATTAGATGAGGTACTTTTCATTTTGGTCTGTTCCAAAATAAATGACACATTTTTAAATTTGAAAATAATTCAACTTTAAACACTTCATTTTACTCATTTTACCCTTAATGATAAACTTTCATAACTACACAAATGTCATGGCCCCACAAACCTATTTCCCTTAAACTTTTAAAACCACAAGTTTCAAATTAGATAATTTGAAATTACACAACTTTTAAAACCACAAGTTTCGAATTAGATAAGTTACTTTCATTTTTAGTCTGTTCCAAAATAAATGGCACATTTTTAAATTTGAAAATAATTCAACTTTTTAATCTTCATTTTACTCATTTTACCCTTAATGAGAAGCTTTCATAACTACACAAATGTCATTGCCCCACAAACCTTTTTCCCTTAAACTTTTAAAACCACAAGTTTCAAAAGTCTTCTTCTTTTTTCTTAAACTCTGTGCCAAGTAAAACTAGCTCATTTAAACTGAAACAGAGGAAGTACAATGTCACGACCCAAAATCCACTATAAGTTATGATGGCGCCTAACGCCACCGTAAGGCAAACCAACTATGTTTGATCCACATAATTACTCATTTTTATTCATTTGAAATCATATTCATTAATTAAATAGTATGAATAGAATTTGCAGGACAACTGATAATATTTCACAAACTACAACGATGAACAATCCGTAAGCACCTCCAATGCCTAGTGTTACAAGTGTATGAGCATCAACTAGGAAATATGATAACACACAACACTTGTCTATAAGACAAATTAGACAGGAAAAATGTAAATAACTCTGATGGAGACTCTTTGTGCTACGGACTCCTAACATGGGATGCAACTCACCTAAGTCCAAGCAATAGCCTCGCTTTTGCGCCTGCAAGACAAGTAGGCATATATGTACCTGCACAAAATGTGCATCAAGTGTAGCATGAGTACATAAATCAATGCGTACCAATTAAGTATCTAGTCTAACCTCGAATAAGTAGTGACGAGGAGTCGGCTTCGACACTGACTATGGGCTAACAATAAAGTACTGATATTATAATTAAGCATGGATTATATAAATAGAAATAAACCAATTCACCCATTGTGTTATTTTCCTCTTATAAGGTTAGAAAAGAGTCCTACCTCGTTTTCAAACCCACTTTCCGGTAATAATTTCACTCTAAAGCCCAAACTTAGTGCCGCTCAATCCGAAACAAGTCAAACGTGTAAATTAATCAAAAATATACACCAACGCTTGAAATTTAACATATTATAAAAATTTCCAAATCCGCTCGAAAAGTTGGAAGCGGGGCCCACGTCTCGGTACCTGACGAAACTCACAAGCTCCAATAACCCATTCCGAGACAAGTCCAACCATATAAAAATTATCAAATTCCGACATCAGATTGCGTTTCAACTCTTTCTTTTATTTTTTTGGAAGATTTTATCTTATTTTTCTTCCATTAACCCATGAATTTATAATGTAATTAAGTATGAAATCATGAAATTTAATCAATATAGGATAAGGAACACTTTCCTCAATATTTTCCCTTGAAAATCTCTCAAATATCGCCCTTTCCCGAGCTTCAAATCGTTAAAAATGGAAGTCCCATTTTCCAAAACTTAAATCTGCTGCCAAGTCATTTACCCTATGCGATCGTGGCTCAAATCCAGAGATCGCGAAGCACCAAATTTTTCTAGCATTTTTTTACTCTATGCGATCGCGGCCATTCTCTCACGATCACGAAGAATAAATTTTTCCAACAGTGTTCTCCAACTCTTCCAGATAGCCTCTAGTATAATGGTTATAACTTTGTACAAAACTCTGAATGACAAATGGTTTAACTTTCTGAAACTAGACACCAAGATCTACAACTTCAGTTTTTTGATAATCTCCCAATTACTTATAAATTTTGAGATATAAGCTGCCAAAGTCATTCCTGTGCAACACAAATTTCTTCTTCGCGATTTTCAAACATCTTCCCGGACAGCCTGTAGTGTACCAACCATAACTTTCTGTTCACAACTCCAAATGATAAATGGTTTGATTTTTTAATAAATAGACACAAAGGCCTATAACTTTTAGTTTTGTATCTTCTCCAAATTCATTATAGATTGCGAGATATAAGCTTTCAATATTGGGTAATAGCAACAAAAAGTTTCCTCTACGCGATCGCAAAAGGTCTTCCGTGATTGAGAACCACTGGCCCATTTCTCCCATTTTACTCATTGCGATCGTGGCCAATTTCCTGCGATCATATATCACACTACTGTAGCCAAAAACTAGAAGCTATAAATGGGCGAGAAATGGTCTGAAACCACCTTGAAGCTCACCCGAGCCCCTTGGGACCCCGTCCGAACATACCAACAAGTCTCAAAACTCGGACTTAATTGAGGCCTCAAATCATATCAAACAACCCCAAAAACACAAATCACACCCCCAATTCAAGCTTATTGAAAATAAGAAATTCTAACTTCTACATTCGATGCCGAAACCTGTTAAATCAAATCTGATTGACCTCAAATTTTGCACACAAGTCATAATTGACATTATGGACCTACTCCCACTTCCAGAATCGGAATCCGACCCCGATATAAAAAAAGTACACTACCGATCAATCATTCAAAAACCTTCACACTTCAGCTTTCGCCAAACAACCTCGAAATGACCTACAGACCTCCAAATCCACATTCGGACACTCTCCTATGACCACAATCACCATATGAAGCTATTCCCACTCTCAGAATCCCAAACTGACAACGATACCATTAAAATACACTTCAACCCAAACTTATGAAATTCTTTCGAAATGCTAACTTTCCATAAGAAGCACTGAAACGCTCACGGGTCACCCAGAACCCGATCCGCACATAAGCCCAAGTCCGAATCATCATCGAACCTATTGGAACTTTCAAATTCTGATTTCGAGGTCGTTTACTCAAAAGTCAAACCTTAGTCAACTCTTCCAACTTAAAGCTTCTGAAATGAGAATTTTCATTTCAAATCAACTCCGAACTTCCCGAAATTCAATTTCGACCACACGCACAAGTCATAATACCTGAAGTAAAGCTAACCAAGGCCTCAAACCGATGTACGACGCGCTAGAGCTCAAAACGACTGGTCGGGTCGTTACATATAATATATCAAAATATTTTATTCTTTTGTAATATTAAATATCTCATGTCATATCCACAAGGAGTTGTCTTATCCATAGGAGTGTCATTAAACGTAATCGAAAAATGTTAAAATTAAGAATTTACTAAATATATAAAGAATTATCCTTTTTAAAATAGAATAATCAATTGGTTTTATGACCCATTACCAGACCAATTAAAGAATTTACTAAACTTATTTTTAGTTTTATGACCCTATATTTTTTTTTTACACATAGGACATTTGCTTTTACACATAAGAGATCTATTTTTTTTACACATAAGAGATCTAAAAATGGCACTTCATTAATTTTGACATTGTAAAAAGGCATGAAGGCCTATTTCCTCGACAATATTTCTCAAAGCATATGGGGGTCTCTGTCACGACCCGAAATTCTCACCTTCGGGCCGTGATGGAGCCAAACATTTTACTTGCTAGGAAAGCCAGCGTTAGAGAATTCCTAAGCCAATATTAATCAACTCAAGTAAGTAAAACCAATTAAACCGATATTGAAGCCAATACGGAGTGTTGAATGACACAAGAACCAACAATATCTAAGTACAACCCGGATATGGAGTCATAAGTACATAAGCTTCTAGAGTCTCTAAAAATAGGGTTTGAAATAAATACAGATGTATTGAATGAAAAGAAGAGTAAATAGGGAATGAGGAAAGGGACTTTAAGGTCTGCAGATGTGATGTTTAGCTTAAAGTGTATATATTTCTATGTGTATCGCCTCATATTTTACTTTTGTTTCGTGAGTTTTAGATGTTAAATGTGCTGATTTATATTAACTTGAAGTGTTTTTATGTGTAGGAATGATTCGAGATTAATTGGGGATGAAACACACAAAACTAGAGCCAAAACGCAAAAATCGGACAAAAAGGCAATTTTGGGCGCCACAGGCAGGGGTGGCGCCACCTGTGGCGCTGGAGATAGAAAGGAAATTGTGGGAAGCACCCTGGTGGGTGCCTGGCGCTACCCAGGGTACCAGTGACGGGAAGTTTTCCTATATTGCCCGAGATACGCTTAATTCGACCCTAAACCTACCCAACACATATAAAATCAAGTCCAATCTTATTTTTGAGGGATTCACACCACTTTGGAGGAGATATACACACAGAATTGCTAGGAAGCAGAGGATTCTCAGTTTCTTCATCTTTTTCTAGTATTTACAATTAAGTCAACACTTATGTAATTGTTTGATTTTAGCATGAGTGGCTAAACACCCATTGTTCTGGGTTTTTGATTTAGACATGAATATTTTTATTCGATATTAACTTAACCTTGATTATAGTTCACTCAATATATGGTTATTTCTTCAATTCTGTGTTAAATTTCTTAATTGTCTGGCCAACGGTTAGGTTCTATATACTATCTATGCTATGCTTGGGAGAGCCGTGTATAGATTTGAGAAGAATTGAAGAGAGCGCGATCTTAACCCTTCAGGGGAGCGGATTTATGGTTAGGATATGAATATACGTAGTCACTGTGCTTAATTAAACATCGTAATCTTAATGCGTTCTAATAGAGTAATTTCATAAGGAATACATGCATTAATCTATTGAGAATATGCGAGTAGTTCTTTGGGAGAAGGCTATGAGAGAAATTATCGATTAATTAGCAACCATGGGTGAATTATATGAAAGGGAGAGTTAATTAGAATGCAATACAAGTGGTGAATTGATCACAACCCTGGAATATTTGTCTTTATTAAATACACAACAACCAACTCGTTACTTGATAATTTAGTTATTACTTATAATATTAGTTTAATATAATCATACTCTTGGACTTTGATTTTGACCGGATTGAATAACAATTTCAGTGATTTAGTGAGTAGTTTAATACAAGTCTCTATGGGTTGGATACTTAACTTATCATTATATTACTTGTCGACCACGTATACTTGCGTGTGAGTTTGGGAGTAACAAGTTTTTGGCGCCGTTGCCGGGTATTTGAATATAGATTACTTTCTAGTTTTCACTTTAATTGTTTATTTCATCTAGTCAAACACTACTTGATCTTTGCTCTAATCTCAGGAACTTCTATTGAATGCGTAGGGTCAGAAGCCAGGACAGACTTGACGGCTTTGACCCCGAACCTGAAAGAACATTTCACAGGAGGTTGAGGGAAGCAAGGGATACAAAGAAGATTCAGGACCTCGTTCAAATTCCTGTGAACATCCAGAGGAACAACACATGGTTGTTCAGGAGGTAGCAATGCCCAGTATTGCTAAGTTTACCTCCAGCATCGTGAAGCCCTGGATCACTGGGCACTTTGAGCTGAAACAGAGCATGATCCAGCTACTTCATGCAAACGGGCAGTTTATTGGTCTTCCACACGAGGATCCACGGGAGCACATTCTAAACTTCTTGGAGATTAGTGATACTTATATCACTAACGGGGTCACGCCAGATTATATGAGGCTCATGATTTTCCCATTCTCTCTGTTGGGCGAAGCAAAGCGATGGCTAAAGGCAGAACTAGCTAATTCCATTACAACATGGTTTTTCCCTTCAGGCAAGACTGCAAAGATCAGAAGTGAGATAGTCTCATTTAAACAGAGAGCAGGCGAATCTTTATATCAATATGGGAAAGGTTCAAGGGGCTACTCAGAGACTTTCCTCATCACAATCAGACAAACGAAGTGTTAGTTCACACTTTCATTGAAGGGCTCCATCCCCAAACAAAAAATTGTGGTAGATGCAGCAGCCGGAGGTCAGGTATTGGAGAAGAATTATGATGAAATATTTGAATTATTGAATAGATTCTCCAAAATAAATCCATACTGGCAAGGTGAGATGGGAAGGAATGTGGTTCAAAGGTCATCAGGGGTTCTTGAACAAGATGTTGTCTCAGCTTTGTCAGCTCAGATCTCTACATTGACTAATCAAGTAAATTAGATGACCCTAATCATTAACAAGCAACAGTCTCAACCACTGCAACAGTTCCAACCAGTACAAAAAGTTTAAGTATTTTGTGAAGTATGTGGAGAAGGTCACCCGAGTGATTTGTGCCCAGCCAATCCAGAGTTTGTCTGCTTTGTGGGTAATGCGAATAGGGGTCAAGAAAATCAATATAAGAACACTTATAACCTCAACTGGAGAAACCACCCAAGCCTCTCTTGAGGTGGAAATCAAGGCACTTAGAATCATTACAGACCTCCAGCACCTCAAGCACCTAAACAACAATACAAACCACCTCAGGATGAACAATCAGCTAGCCTTGAGGAGATTATGAAGAGATTTATGAACGAACAACTTGATTTCAATCAAAACATAATGGCTGATCACCAGGACCAAGCAGTAGCAATGAGAAACTTGGAACGTCAAATGAGGAAACTTGCCAGTTCCCAAAATACCCGACCAACGGGGGTTCTCCCAAGTGACACTGAAGCTAATCCTAAAGCATCTGTTAATGTTGTATCATTCAGGAATGTGAGGCAACTGGAAGAAGTTCAGTCCAAGAAGAGAAAGCAGGTAATTTTTTATGAGAAACCAGCCACTATTGAATCAAGATCAGACAATCCGAAAGAATCGAAAAAGCCAACTGAAGAGGTGGTGGCTGAGCAACCCCCACCATTGGTTGCAAGGCCACCCCCTCCGTTCCGTCAAAGGTTGCAAAAGGTGAAATATAATGCCGCACACAAAAATTTCCTTTGCCTCTTGAAGCAGGTACAAATCAATACACCACTGGTAGATATTTTGTAGGAGGTACCTAAATATGCTAAATACATCAAGGACATTGTGGCCAATAAAAGAAGGCTGATTAAGTTTGAGACCGTGGCGATCACTGAGGAATGTAGCTCAAGAAATCAAAGCAAGCTACCTCAGAAATTAAAGGATCCAGGTAGTTTTACTATCCAGATCTCAATTGGTAAGCATGCAGTTGGGCGAGCTTTGTATGATCTTGGGGCGATCATTAATTTGATGCCGCTATTTGTGTTCAAGAAGTTGGGGTTGGGTGAGCCACGCCCAACAACAATGATTTTACAATAATTTGATCACTCACTTGCTCATCCTGAGGGAGTGATTGAAGATGTGCTGGTTCAGGTGGGCTCTTTCATACTCCTAGCTGATTTTATTATCTTGGATTATGAGCCTGATCAGGAAGTACCATTTATTTTGGGGCGTCCCTTCTTAGCCATGGGCCGAGCTATCATTGATGTGTGTGAATGGAAGATGACGATGCGGGTTGGTGATCGAGTGAAGATGTTTAATGTATATAAAGCACTAATATTACCCGTCCACTATGAAGAACTATCCATGATTACTGTGGTGGAAAGCAAGGCGGCATCAGTGGTTCCCTACATGAGTCCTGTCGACCCTCTTGAGCATGTTTTGGTTGGGGATGAAGAAGATAGTGAAGATGAAACAAGGGGAGAAATTTAAAAGGTTCTTGATGACTTCTAAGTCTTTGGGTCATCTTATGATGATTTTTTGAACAAATCTGAGCATGGTGTTGGCCCTTTGTGAAGAAACAAATCCTGTCTTAAATTGGGAGAAGTGTCACTTTATGGTGCAGGAAGGCATCGTTTTGGGTCATAGAGTATCTAGGAGTGGCATCGAAGTTGATAAGGCAAAAGTGGAGACAAATGAAAAACTACCTCCGCCAATTTTGGTGAAGGGTGTCCGGAGTTTCTTGGGACACGCAGGATTCTATAGGTGCTTTATTAAAGATTTTTCTAAAGTTGCTACTCCTTTGTGCAGGTTGCAGGAAAAAGATGTCAAGTTCAATTTTAATGAAGCCTGCCTGAAGGCATTTGAGGAGCTCAAAAAGAAATTGGTAGCTTCCCCCATAATTGTTGCACCTGATTGGTCAGGACCATTTGAACTTATGTGTGATGCAAGTGACTATTCAATTGGGGCAGCGCTAGGCCAAAGGAAAGACAAGGTATTTTATTACATTTACTATGCGAGTACGACCCTTGATGATGCATAGTAGAATTACACCACCATTGAGAAGAAGCTGCTAGCTGTGGTGTGGGATTTTGAAAACTTTTGGGCATACTTGGTGGGAACAAAATTCATAGTCCACACAGATCACGCAGCAATCAGGTATCTATTTACAAAGAAGGAATCTAAAGCTAGATTGATGCGCTGGGTTTTATTGTTGCAGGAATTTGATGTGGAGATAAGAGACCGAAAAGGCACTGAAAACCAAGTAGCTGACCATCTGTCGAGGCTGGAAAATCATGACCATGTGGAGGAGGGTAAATATATTAAAGAAGTGTTTCCTGATGAGCAACTTTTTGTTATAACCCAAGACCCTACTCCATGGTATGCTGAATGTGAATTATATGGTGAGTGGGCTACTTCCTTCGGAAATTGAATCTTAGGCAAGGAAGAGGTTTTTACGTGATGTGAAATTTTACTACTGGGATGAGCCTTATTTGTATAAGGAATGTGGTGATCAGTTAATGAGGAGATGTATTCCTGATAAAGAGGTGGAACTTGTGCTGTATGATTGTCATGCATCACCTTGTGGGGGCCATCATGGTGGAGATAGAACAGCGGCGAAAGTTCTACAATCTAGGATCTTTTGGCCAACTCTATTCAAAGACGCCCACGTGTTTGTTAAAAAGTGTGACTAGTGCCAGAGAACATGAACGATCACAAGTAAGAACAAGATGCTTTTGAATAATATCTAGGAGGTCGAGATTTTTTATGTGTGTGGGATAGATTTTATGGGTTCATTCCCATCGTCCAAGGGAAATAAGTACATTTTACTGGCAGTTGACTACGTGTCGAAGTGGGTGGAGGCAATTGCATTGCCGATGAATGATGCCATGGTTGTCGCTGCGTTTGTGAAGAATAATATATTCTCGAGATTTGGTACCCCACATGCCTTGATTAGAGATGAAGGAACCCTTTTTTGCAATCGGTTGTTGAATAACCTTTTAGCTAATATGGAGTCTATCATCGAGTTGCGACAACAAATCACCCTCAAACAAGTGGACAAGCAGAGGTATCCAATAGAGAAATAAAGCAAATATTAGAGAAAACGGTGAGTGTGAACAGGAAAGATTGGGCTTCAAAGTTAGATGATGCCTTATGGGCATATAGAACAACTTACAAAACACATATTGGGGCGTCACCGTACAAGCTGGTCTATAGGAAGGCGTGTCACTTGCCCGTTGAGCTCGAACATACAGCATATTGGGCCATCAAGAATCTCAACATGAACCTTGAAGCCGCGGGTGAGAAAAGATTGTTGCAGTTGGATGAATTAGATGGGTTCAGGCTGAACTCGTATGAAAATGCCAAACTTTACGAAGAAAAGACCAAGAGATGGCATGACAAGCATATTAAGTCGCGTCAATTTGAGCCAGGCCAACATGTACTATTATTCAATTCTAGGCTGAGATTGTTTCCTGGAAAGCTCAAATCGAGATGGTCAGGCCCGTTTGAGGTGGTGAGAGTCACTCCATATGGTGCACTTGAGTTGCGAGCTATACATGGTGAAAGAAATTTTTTGGTGAATGGACATAGAGTCAAGCACTTTTGGGATGGTACCATAAATCGTGAGAAGACCAAAGTCGTGCTCGCTGATTAGTGAGGCGAGACTCTGCTTCGTGCCTCTACGTTAAATCAGGCGCTTCTTGGGAGGCAACCCAATTTTTATTGATTTCGTAGTTACCTTCTCAAATTTTTTTAGTAGAGTAGATAGATTTTTCATTTTGTTTTCTTGTAGGATTAGAATTTAATGATACAATGGTGTAGGACATGTAATTGAGTATTTAAAAAGGCTAGGGGGATCGGGTTGTCTTTAAAAAAAAAATCGACGAAATAGCGCTAGGCGCTACTGGGGCGGCAGAGGCAGATTATGAAACCCCCCAGCACTAGGTACAACGCTGGGCGCTGGCTGGGGGTGTTTTTTTAAATTTTTTTTCTTTTTCTTTGTTTTATTTATTTTTTGAATTACCCAAACCCATTAAACCCAACCCAATTACCCATATTCAATAACACTATAACCCATCTTCCACTAAAATACTCAGACCCACCCACACTCTAATTCTCCAAAATACAAAATAAAAAAACAAACCCCTCTCTCACCCCTGCCGCGCCCGCTTCCCCCCTCTCTCACCCAAAAAAAAAAGTTTCAATTTTTTTCTTGTTTTTCCTTCTTCAATGTTCAGGTATGTTTTTATTCTTCTTCTTCTTCTTCTTCTTCTTCTTATTCTTCTTCTTCTTCTTCTTTTATGTTTTTCTAGTGTAGTATCAATAGTAAATCCAACCCCCCATGATCCCTAACCCCAACTTTTCCCTTTATGAAGTTGTAAAACAATTTTGGTGGTTGGCTTGGTGTTGTTGACATTGTTGTGTTTATTATGTGGTTGGAGTAGTAAACTTAAAGTCCCTCTACTCTATTAAAAATTGGGATGGCCATTCCCTTCCACCATTGTTGAAGTCTAGAGCTAACAATTTATACCCACAAGGTGTTTGTGAATATGCTTGAATAAAGTTTCTAGGTACACCGGTGAAGTCTTGAGTAACCAAGTGTCTTGTAATTGAACTTGGGATAAGTATGGGGTGTGTAGGAATGTTGCTACATGTTAAAGGTTTGAGCTTGAAAGTAAAAATCATGTCTTTACACCATGTATATTATGTATTATATGTTGTTGACTTCTTGTAGAAAGTAGTTGCTGCAGTGTAGTTTTGTAGTGTATAAAATGGAGTGCCGCATGCTATTGCTACGATTAATGTGAATTCATGTAGCCATGATCAATTAATTATTTGAATAGCTTGGGGACGTCTTGAGTACCCATAGCTTTAGGCGGCAACACTTGCACCTTATCGCATAAAAAATCATGAAAGAAGTGTTAATTGCACCATTGATTTTAAGTGTGGGGTCCTTGTAGGACTTGCACCACAACCCTAGGTACAATATTTACCAAGTTTCATGTTCTTATGTTCATGGTGCTGCAGGATATGACATGGCTCGTGATAGTACTACCAAAGGCAAAGGCATTGGAAAATCCTCCTCCACCTCTCCGGCACCAAAGAAAAGAAAGCAAGGAGATGGCCCCTCCCGCCAAGCCAAAGGCAAGAAATTGGCCGAGAGCTCACACCCTGCACCATTGAAACCCCGACCCCGGTTGGATTTGGTAGATGATGTGGCGGTTGCATGGCACAGGGACTTTGTGCCAAAGGGGCGTTATATCTCCGAGGTAGTGATTAACACTAAAGCCTTGGAGCGGAACTTTCCTGAAGTAATGAGCCAACTCCGTGCCAGGCACATGGAGAAGTTATTGACATGCCTCGGACCGGCAAATTTGAGTATGGTCCGGGAACTTTATGCCAATTGGCACGAAGGGCATGCTATTTCAAGTGTACGGGGTGTTGAGATTAAAATGCACCGGGCAGATATATGCAAATACATGGGGCTGAACCGAAGAGGCTTAAAATTTTTTTCAAGATCCCCAAATACAAATTGATTCGTCACACTTTGTGTGGCATTGATTCGAATGCCAAGTGTATCAAACAACACGACACTCTTCATTTTCATATGGTCCGGTCTGATTTTAACAAGACTGCCAAGGTGTGGCAGAATTTTATACAAGCACGTCTCATGCCCGCTGAGCATATCAGTGACTGCACTCATGCTCGAGTGTGTTTCGTTTATTTATTGATGACAGGCCGACCCATAAATGTGGGTGAGATGGCCCGTACGAGGTTCGGGCGGCAGATCAAGAGAATTTTCTTTTGAAATTTGCTCACCAAGTATATGATGGACCTTGGGGTGCCTGAGTACCCAGGGTATGACGAAGTGGTGGAGCCTCCACCTGGGCTAATGGACATTACTATACTGCTAGATCCATCATCCAAGCTCACGCCAACTGCACGCTATGAAAGGGGCGAAAGCTTCAGCATGTACATTTATAAAACTCTGAAATTTTTTATGTGCAAAGCAGCTGCTACAGATGTGGAGCGTATGGAATTGCGCAGTAAGTTATCCAGTTCCGCCAAAGAGATGTTGGGGATTGCACCTGGCAGCCCTATTCATTCTTCTGAGGACGTGAACACAATACGTGGCTCTGACACAGAAGCTGAGGGGGGTGAAGAGGTTACCGGACCCCGAGTCGTGGTTCCTCTAGGCCCTGATGATGATGAGCCTGCAACTGCTGCTTTGGAAACTTCCGACTGACAGGGAGCATATCTTTTCACCCTACTTTGTTTTGTTAATTTTCATATGCATCGGGACTATGCATTCTTTAAGTGTGGGGTGGGAAGTATGCTACATGTGATGTTGTTGTATAATTTGTATAGTTAGATTATTTTTGTTAGCATTAATTAGTTTCGTTTTAGTAGTTAGTTGCATTTTCAGTATTGTTCGTTTTAGTTAGTTGTTAATTTTAGTTAGTTCAAAAAAAAAAAAAAGAATTTAAAAATAGAAAAAACTCGGACTTTTCCCGACGATCGATCTGATGGACAATTTTCTTGAGGGATAAAGTCCGATTTAAAAATATCAAAAATATTTTTTATTTTTTTCTTAGGATAGGTAGGTAGTATCCCTTGGTTTTTCTTTGGGCACCGGTTCTTTTCCAATGGTGTAGCTCCGACCGGGCACTTTAATTTTTTAGAAATAGTTATGAAGAAAATTATTAACTTTGAGATACTCATTGACATGTTTGGTGTCGGCACCTTAGTTTATGACATACAATCTGCTTTCCCTTGTATTTGGTTTGACTTGTGATGCCTAAGAAAAATTAAATAGCCTATTGTGTGACGCCTTAGCTCAGTTGCTTGGCTTATATGCTACATACTGTAATATTGCTTAATTCTCTCAATTATGTGTGCTTGCTTGACTTGAGAGTTGAACAAAACCATTGTGATTGAGTCATGTGCAATGTGTGAGTGAGGTTTAGTGATTTTATATGCTATCCTGTGTAGTCTAGAACTTGCCATGTGTGTTAATTGAAGCGAAATTGTAAGTTATACTAATCTAGGAGATGACATATGCATTTTCTTTCTTGATCATGGATGTTCTTGTCACATGAAAATTAAAAATTTCCATTGCTAGCCCCTTTGAGCCTTTTGACCTTTTCTTTGGTACCCACATTACAAGCCGTACCCATATTTTGTGCTTAAATTGAGCTTTTTGCACCCTTTCCTCCTAAGGCACTTAGTCGCTAAAAGATGTAAGGTGAGATATTGGGGAGTAGCTTTTGAGTGGAGCCATGGAAGGGCCCGTTGGTGCACTAAAATTGTATTCAAAAGTCACTAGCCATTGAATCTTCATGTATGGAGTGTGTGTAGGAAAGGAAAAAAAAAAGAAAAAAAAATGATGATAGTAAAAGTATGTACAAAAAGATACACGCCTCAAATGTTTATTAATTTGTGCTGGTGAAAATATAGAAGTGCTTAATTGAAAAGGGCTATGTTGAATATGAGTTGTGGCAAGGATATTGGTTGAGAAGAATATGTGTTGATTTGTGAAGGTAGTGGATTAAAGTTCTTAGAAGGGTTAGTCACTATTCCTAAATATATCCTACTCGTCCCTTAACCTACGTTACAACCTTAAAAGTCCTAATTGATCCTAGATTTGGTTAACTTAAATTAGTAGAGATCTACACTAAGGGAAAGCTAATGGTACGACCACGGGATGCATATGAATTCTTTGTGAGAGTGAGTGAATTTTTGTTCAATTGTGTGATGTCCTTAAATTGTGTTCAAAATCATATTTGAATGTGTGGACTAGTTATATTCACTATTTTTTTATGGTGAGGGCACATGATCTCTTGAGCAATTGGTAATGTTGTAAAATTTCTTGTTGGGTGATTGCGTGAATTGAGAGAGCTTAGTGGTTACAAGTCGAATCTTGAGGTTTGGTGGTTGCAAATAGGTTGTTGGTATGATTGATTAAATTTTTATACTTGGGCATGTTTAAAGAAGGGGAAGAATGTGAAATTTTGTATGTTCATACTTGATTGCCGGTATCAATCCTAGTCAAGTGGTAAGGTGTGTGATTGAAAAGTAAAATACTCCTTAATAATGAACTTTGTACGTGTTCAAGGGTAGTAGATTCTCCCATTTCTTGAAGACGAGCAAGAGTCAAAGTGTGGGGTGTTGATGTTTAGCTTAAAGTGTATATATTTCTATGTGTATCGCCTCATATTTTACTTTTGTTTCGTGAGTTTTAGATGTTAAATGTGATGATTTATATTAATTTGAAGTGTTTTTATGTGTAAGAATGACTCGGGATCAATTGGGGACGAAACACACAAAACTAGAGTCAAAACGCAAAAATCGGACAAAAAGGCAATTTTGGGCGCCACAGGCAGGGCTGGGCGCCACCTGTGGTGCTGGAGACAAAGGAAATTGTGGGCGCTTGGCGCTACCCAGGAGGCTAGTGATGGGAAGTTTTCCTATATTTTCCGGGATTCGGTTAATTCGACCCTAAACCTACCCAACACGTATAAAAGTAAGTCCAAGCTTATTTTTGAGGGATTCACGCCACTTTGGATGAGATCTACACACGAAATTGCTAGGGAGCAGAGGATACTCAGTTTCTTCATCTTTTTCTAGTATTTGCAATTAATTCAACACTTATGCAATTGTTTGATTTTAGCATGAGTGGCTAAACACCCATTGTTCTGGGTTTGTGATTTAGCCATGAATATTTTTATTTGACATTAGCTTAACCTTGGTTATAGTTCACTCAATATATGGTTGTTTCTTCAATTCTGTGTTTAATTGCTTAATTATCTGGCCAACAGTTAGGTTCTATATACTATCTACGCTATTCTTGGGAGGGTCGTGTATAGATTTGAGAAGAATTGAAGAGAGCACGATCTTAACCCTTCAGGGGAGCGGATTTGTTGTTAGCATAGGAATATACCTAGTCACCGTGCTTAATTAAACATCGTAATCTTAATGCGTTCTGATAGAGTAATTTCATGAGGAATATAGGCGTTAATCTATTGAGAATAGGCGAGTAGTGCTTCGGGAGAAGGCTATGAGAGAAATTATCGATTAATTAGCAACCATGAGTGAATTATATGAAAGGAATAGTTAATTAGAATTCAATACGAGTGGTGAATTGATCACAATCCTGGAATATTTGTCTTTATTGAATACGCAACAATCAACTCGTTACTTGATAATTTAGTTATTACTTATAATATTAGTTTAATATAATCATACTCTTGGACTTTGACTTTTACCGGATTGAATAACAATTTCAGTGATTTAGTGAGTAGTTTAATACAAGTCTCTGTGGGTTCGACACTCAACTTATCATTATATTACTTGTCGACCACGTATACTCCAAAAACTTGTTGGTTGATTTCCCAATGCACATGCAAGTGTACGTGGTCGACAAGTAATATATGATTTTTAAGTCCAGATATCGTACCCACAGGGACTTGTGATTAACTATCAACTAAACTAAACTCAAACAAATATTTTACTAGAATTAATCTAAAATAGTAAATTAAGAGATTAAAGAGACAACTAACTTAAAGACTAATTCAATGTAAATTGATATTCTAGAGTTATGGGTTGGCAAACAATCACGTTGAGTTTTCGACCTAAATCCTCGAATTAGGTTTATTGATTGACGAGGTTAATATTGCTCGTAGCCTTCTCCCGAAGTACAACTTGCCTATTCAAGCTATCCGAACGCCTATATTCCTATGGAATCAGGATTAACAAGAACGCATTAATAATTCCCGTATAATAACCAAGCAAGGCGATTAGGTATATTCCTATCCTAACCGCAAATCCGCTCCCCTGAAGGGTTAAGATCTTGCTCTACCCAATCTTATATGCAATCTAGAATTCCCTCTCCCGAGTTCAACCCTAGATTCGTAGATAGTCTCCAATTGGTGAAAAAGCAATTGAATAATTAAGCACAAGATTGAATAAACAAACCAATTAAGATAAACAATAAGAATAATTCAAGCTTCAACTACAAC
>ML376184.1:0-44377 GCA_005239525.1 Nicotiana knightiana | reverse complement strand
CTAACGCCTGGCTAAGGCCAGGCTGGGTCAGGCTGTTTGGCTCTGTCGCCCGGCTATCGCCCGGGTGTCCCCTTTCGCGTATTTTTCGACGTATTTGCATCCGTTTAGCCCCGTTTCCATTTCCAATTCACCTACACATAAAATAAACCCCATTAGGCACATACGACGTGTATTTTATCATTAAAGCACATAAAATGCAAGGTATTTAATGCTTAAAATCATGAATTCTAGCCACGCATCAACTTGCGTGTGCATTTGGGAGCAACAAGACACAAGGGTTAAATAATCACATGCGGCATACAATGAATGTAGAAAGGAGTTTATTCAAAAGACAAATAGAATCGTATCATATTTGATTCAATTAGGATCTGAAAACCCTAATTTTAAGTAAACAAAACTTGATAGAGAAATAAAGGTGAAGAATCGTCTGTTTTAATAAAAGAACATAGACAGGGAGTTATTAAAGAAAACATATGATTGAACCAAATCTTGTTCGATTAAAGAGGGTTTGAAACCTTAATTTGGGTAAGTAAAAGATTTAACAAAAAATAGGCAGATTTAAGAGTAACAAAGTGAATATAGACAAAAATAACATTAAAACAAACTAAAGTTTGAACCAAATCTGGTTTGAATCAAAGATCTGAAAACCCTAACTTGGGGTTAAGTAAGAATCCACAATATATATGGAAATATTTGTACTCACTGAGGTTAGAATGAACACAGACGAAAATAAACAACAAGTTAGGGATTTTGAACCAGATTTGGTCAGAATCCTTCCAGATCTACTTGCCACTTTAGGCAAGCTATTATGTAACACCAAAATGGGTATCCAGTAAGGAAATAACAGTAATATGGCAAAGGAATCAATGGTTGATTCCATTTTGGGGTTGGAATCGAAGGGATTTGGGGTGACGCCCCCCACGTGTTTGAGAGGGAGAAGATGAAGGAGAGGGAGTTTATAGAGAGGACGGGTTGGGTAAAATGATTAGGGTTAGACGGGTTATATAATTAAAAAGGGTTGGGGTGATATGAGTCGTTGATCTTTAGAGATCAACGACTGTGATTTAAAAAGAAATTGGGTCGGGGTTTTAAATGGGTATGGGTCTGAGTATTGGGTATTTAATGTGGGCTGGTGTATTGGGCTAGGGTAATTGGGTACGGGTAATTAGATTAGGTCCGAAAATTAATTAAGAAAAAGGGATGTATTTTAAATACCCAATTAAATTAGTAAAATAATTTGTACAAATAATTAATAAGCAAAAAAATGCTATTTGTGCATGAAAAAATGATTTAAAACAATTGCTTAACATTACAAAAATATAAAAAGTCATTTTCTTATATAAATAATGTAACTATGCATATATGTGGGCTATTATTGCAAAATATGCAATTTTAGCCTCGAGATGCAAAAACAAATGTAATTATAATAAGTTTATATAAAATATTTAATGCTTAATATGGATATATATGATGAAAATTAAATAATAATCATTATAAAATTATTTGTGATGCAATAGTCATTATTTATATAATAAAAATGCATGAATAAATTGATTAAAACCTTTAAAAATTATAGAAAATTATGAAAAATACTTATTGATGCTCATGCACTATTTTGAATGTATATATGTATTTTTTTTTAAATATGTGGGAAAAATTGGGTATCAACACTGACTCTTCGAGCATGACTTAATTAGGCCTTTTTATTCGTTACTACTACTATTATTACCTAAACACAAAAACAGACTCATTCCCTTAAGAAAGTTGTCACGCCATCCATTGTCGGGACGAGTCACCCAGTTCAAACTAAAACTACCTTTCGAAAGAACCGTGGCATTAAGAAAATCAAAGGCTTATTATCTACTAAAACATAAAAAGAAGCTCCTAAGGAAAACAAAAGCTACTACGCTACTAAAAATATAAACAGAAGCTAATAAGAAAAAACAAATATAAAGAAGTTAATGAACAAAACTACTAAGGAATGAATCTACAAAGTAAGAAAGAGAGAAGATATATACATATAAATAAGAAACGAGAGAATATCATTAAATTATTACATGCCAAATGTATCAAAGTACCAAATGTATCAACTAACCCCCCCCCCCCCCCCCCCCCAATAAAAGTAAGCACTGTCCCTAATGCCTAGAAAAATAAGAGTAAAAGAGGGAAGAATGGAGAAACTCCCTATGGCTCCTCGGACTTCTCTGTGTCCCCAACAATGTCATCGCCCTCAGGATCAGCCAACTGAATCTCATCATCCTCAACTCTAGGTGTGGCTGGGTTGGCGAACATCTGACGCACTGCCTCAGTAGTGTTGGCAGCAAGGTTTGGCTCTTCAGGCTGGCCAACTGGTGCCACCAGTGGAGATAGTGTTGCAGGATCTGGGGCGGAATGATGTGGGTCAAGCAACATGTCAAAGGGGAGATCTCCGGCTGTAGCAATCTTGGTCACCTGTCTCTAGAGCTTGTCCACTGACTTCTTGTTGTCCTGGGACTTTCTCATCTTCTTTAATTCCTTTCCCAGCTCATCAATCACCGAACCATGATGTACCAAGGTGTCCATTATAGTCTTCTAGTTCTCCAGAATTTTCTTCAATGTCTCCTCAAGGTCAGATGGAACTTGTGATGCTTGTGAAGTGGACCGCGCCGCAACAGTACTTGACAAGTCAGAAAGCTCTACAGTGGTTGTCTGCATCTAGTTGTTGAGACTCGCCAATGTCTGGGAGACTCGAAGCGCAGATAGTGGATGAGGAGGCACGTGCATTGGCTTTAAAGCCGAGGTGGGAGCTGTGATAGGAGTTGCAGTAGGGGCTGAAGTGGATGGAACATCAACTGTCTCAGATACTATAGCTGGCTTATCAGACTGGCCTGCAGTGGTAGGAGGCTAAACTTTCTTCTTCGGATTGTTCGCATCCATCAGTGAATACTAAGTAAAAGGCTTCTTCAGCCTCACCTTTGTGTCATAATCCCTCAGCTCTATCCTTGCATCCGTGAGATATCCTGTAATAATGTTGAGATATGGGTAGGATGAGTCAACTTGCTGAGCAATCACTAAAATGTTGGCCGACATCACAACACCCACATTAATAGGCTACCCGACCATAATAGAAGCAACCAAAACTACCCGAGGAATCGGAAGGTGATTATTATTTTGGCTCGGGTCCTATCTACTACAACCAAAGGTTTTCCATCCCTTTTCCTCAAAACTCAGAGTGTTCCGGTGGATAGGAACCCCAACGGCAATCCGTGGTAGTGGTGGCTCTGGTGCTTCTAGAATCTCCGTAACCAATGTCGGACTGCATCTCCCAGTGCATATTTCTCCAAATACTCTTTCGGCTCACTTTGAGGTTACGTACTTTGGCCACCTTTCTCCCCTTTTTGATATGCACCACATTGGCGTAGTATTCCCGACCAAGGTACTCTTTTCAATCTACTACACTGTGATTTAACCACATCCACCCTTTGCACTCCCTGAATTGCCTCAAAACGGCTGGATTGTACTTATCTAAATCATTTAACATAAATTGCTGCTCAAGGTGTTAGTGACCTCGTTGGCCACAAGGTACGAAAGATGGTGAAGGTAGAAAAGCTAACAAATCGGTCCTCCCAAACAATTTTCTTCTTCGACCTTTCAAGGCCGACAGTTGTAGCATATTCCCCCCTCCCCCCTGTCATCATTGGGATATCATGAACTGGAGAATCCAGCACCTCAGGGAATGGTGTAGCTGATCGTTTAGAAGACTAACTAGCACTCTCTGATCCTTCAGAAGTTCTATGAGATGAGGATGGCTCGTCCCTTAGTTGGTATCTCCCTGGCGGCCTCGAATGTACGGCTCAATGTTCACCTCTTCCTTTAGATGTGACACTGTATCCTCTAGATCAAACCATTGTCTGTATCAAGAAAATGCGATTGTTAATGAAATTGAATGTTCAAACATACACAGGAGATACAAGTAAGCTGTAAACCAGAAGACACACTGAGGGTACACAGTTAGAACATGCTTGCAGGAAAATGATCTGCGGTCCACACAAATTTTCTCACGGCTACAGATAGGACTTGTGGATCGTACAATTTTGTCGTGCGGACGATAAAGTGAACTGCGGTCCGTGTGGCTTTGTTGAGATTGTGATAGTCCATACACACCCTCCAACCGGTCACTATTATTGTAGGAAGTGAATCATTATTGTCATTGGTCACCACCGTCATGCCCCATTTCTTTTGGACACATTGAACCGAAGTCCACGAACTATCAGAGATGGGGTAGACCACCCGGACATCCAACCACTTGATAATCTCCTTCTTGACAACTTCTTACATAGCCTCATTGAGTCTCCTTTGATGTTCTATAGATGATTTGGCGCCATCCTCCAACTTGATCTTATGCATGCAAAAGGCATGGCTTATCCCCCGAATATCCGCCAATGTAAACCCAACAGCCTTCTTCCTCTTTTGTAGCACTGCCAATGTGGAACCTACCTGCACGTTAGTCAAACAAGAAGAAAGAATGATCGATAAAGTAGAAAAACGGCTAAGAAATTCATACCAAAGATGTGGAGGTAGTGGCTTCAACTCCAAGGTGGGAGGCTCTTCAATAGAAGGCTTTGTAGGAGGAGTTGTCTTATTTTCAAGATCCAAATATAATTTCTTGGGTGGATAGATGTACGACCCCATTCCTTGCAAAGAGTTCACACATTCCACAAAGCTATCCATCTCGTCATCATCAAAGTTGAGAAATATGGCCTCCAACATATCACCAACATTGATTGTAGGACTTGTGTCATTAATAATAATATCGTGACGTTCTAAAACGTCAATACCACACAAGAGGGGGAATGATTTATGTGGTTTCCATTTTCGCGTGCACTAGTTATAGAAGGACCAGGCTCTCATATGTGTTCCAACCTATACTGTTTGCAGAATAATAAATACAGAAAATAAAGAACATAAGGATTTTACGTACAAAACACCTGGCTCAAAAGGTTAAAAACCACGATCAACTTCCTAGTAAGATTTTCCCAAACACTCCACTAAAATCATTGAGCCAAAAACAGCATTTACAAAAACTCTTTGTAAACCTAGGATTAACTCTAATCCCTTTGTGGAAAACTAGCCTCTAGCTATTTGCGACAAACTTCAAGTTAGCTATAACTTGAAACACACAGTACCTATTACAGATGCTTCTAGATAAAGCTAAAAGGTACAAGTTAAAATCACCTACTACAAGTAATTAAACTAGACTAAAAGACAACAGTTGGAACTGGTTCTTCTAGCTGGTCCAAGTAGCTTCAGAGTCGAACACTTAAAATTTGCCTTGCTAATTTTGCTCTAAAGTCTTGCTTAACTTCTGCTTTTGTGCATGTCTGTACAATAAGAAAAATTTGTAATATATAGGATTAGTAGACAAGAGATTTACTAAAGTTCTAATGCTAATCTTCCTTGGTGGAAGAGTTCTAGTTAATCTCGAATCCTTCCTTATCTTTGATTCTAAACTAACTGAATAAGGAGTCCTTCTTCTTATTATCTTGCAATCTTTTCGATCAGGAGATTTCTCCTTAATTTTCATATTTCGTTTATCTCCTGCATGTGCACCTCACGTGCCTTTAACTCTGCATGTGTATATGTCTCCAGTGATGGACCTGGTTCAACTTTAAGGTCCTTTGTCAATCTTTAAAATCATTAAGTTTTTTGGGCCAACAAATTCCCCCTTTTTGATGATGACAAACTCTATGCTTCGGTCTGTAACAAATTTAATCCAACATTAACACATTTTAGAGTATTGAGCATTTATCATAAAAGAACCAGGTTTATTAGGTTATAAATATCACATGTTCAGAATAGTACATGACCATATATGTAACGACTCGAACGGCCGTTTTGAGCTCTAGCGTGTCGTTCAGCAGTTTCAAGTCGTGAGCAGCACCATTTCAGGTGTTATGACTTGCAGGTGTGGTCAGAATTGAATTTCAGGAAGTTTAGAGTTGGTTTGGAAATAAAATTCCCATTTCAGAAGCCTTAAGCTCGAAGAATCAACTAAAATTGGAATATTGAGTAATCAACTTCCGAATTGGGATCTGAGGGTTCCTGCAGGTTCGTATGATAATTTTGGACTTGGACGTATGTCCAAACCGGGTTTTGGATAACCCAGGAACGTTTCGATGCATATTGTGGAAGTCAGCATTTTTGAAGAAATTCATGAATTTGGGCTTCAAGTGCATTTCAGAATTTTGATGTCCGTTTGGGATTATGAGTCTGGGAATAGCTTCGTGTGGTGATTCTAGAGTTGGGAGCACGATTGGAAGTCAATTTGGATGTCCGCAGGTCATTTTGAAGTCATTTGGCTAAAGATAGAAATTTGAAGGTTTTTGAGAGATCCGACCGGAAGTGGAAGTTCTGATATCGAGGGCAGAATACGATTCTGGAAGTTGGAGCGGGTCCATAATGTTGAATATGACTTGTGCACAAATTTTGAGGTCAATCAAACGTGATTTTATAGGTTTCGGCATCAGATGTAGAAGTTGGAAATTTCTAAGTTCATAAAGTTGGGATTTGGGTGTGATTCGTGGTTTCGATGTTGTTGCATGTAATTTGAGGCGTCGAGGAAGTCCGCATTATGTTTTGGATCAGTTTGGTATAATTGGATGGGGTATCGGGGGCCTCGGGTGGATTCCAGGTGTTTAACGGATAAAGTTGAGAGTTTGAAGAAGGCTAGAATTGTTGTCATCTGGTGTTATTTGCACCTGCGAGGATGTGGCTGCAAGTGCGGCTTGGGCGCCACAGGTGCGAGAGTGGGAATTATTGGCTGGGGACCGCAGGTGCGACGGAAGGTGCGATTTTGGGCTGGAGTTGAGGAAGCTGCAGGTGCAGGAGATTGGTTGCACATGTGGGAGTGCAGGTGCAGAGGTAGAATCGCAGGTGCGGAAATGGGCTTGGGCAGATTGTTTTAAGCGAGAATTTGGTCACTTCTTCATCCATTTCATATGCCATTGGCGATTTGGAGGAGCTTCAAGGAGAGTATTTCGTTAAGGATCGCAAGGTAAGTAATTTCTTCACGTTTTTGAATTCAATACAAGATTACATATATTTGGTAGGGTAAATTGAGGAGAATTTGGAAAATCTTAAAGAAACCTAGAGAATGCAAATTTGGAATTTAGCCACGAATTTGAGCATGGAATATAGAGTAAATTGTATGATTGAACTAGTAGAGCTATGGGTAGAATGTATCTTCGAGAATTTCAGATTTCCGGGCACGTGGACCCGAGGGCGTTTTGGTCATTTCTCCGAGCGGGGTTGGGGAAGTATATAATTTGAATTTTTTGTGAGTATTAGGATGAATTTTCATTGCTTTGTCGTTATGTGGTAGTTTCGGAGCGTTGTGCGTCCGTTGGAGTCATCGAAAGGGCTTGGAAGCCCGTATTGGAATTTCAGAGCGAGGTAAGTCTCCTTTATAACTTTGTGAGAGGGAATTTTCCCCCTAGGTGAACTAATTAAATATGTGTTACTATCTGCGAGGGCTACATACGCACGAGGTGATGGGAGTCCATGCATAGCTACTATTATGCCATGTCCTGGTAGCCTAAGACCCACTAGCATGACTTACCTATTGTACCTGTGGTCTTGCCTGTTATATTACACTCCTAATGTAATCGAAATTGTAATTTAATGACTAATGGAAGAATTAGAGTTTATTTTCTAAATCATTTAAAAAGAGAACTTATTTCCTTCCGCGGGCAGTTGTACTTCCGAATAGGGTTGTGTTATTAAACGTTATATAAACTACACAAGTGAATTTCGAAAAAGGGATTTAAATACTATTTGTGGTTTTCAAAAGAGAAATCGGTCATTTACTTGAGAATTTGTGTTCCCGACGTATTCGGGGTGGATTGTTGATTGTGCATGTTTGCATGTGTCCGCTTCGCAATTTACATTTCACGAGCGGAATGTTATTTCCCCTAATCTAATAGGAGCGGGTCGTACGCCAGACGGATTTAAAAATGCACTTTTGGTACGGCCATTCGATCCTCGCTAGTGCATAGACATGATTATTATATTGAGAGGTGCACATATAGGACAGATCGTTCGATCCTTGGCAGTGCACATAGAGGATTATTATATTCAGAGATGCACTTTTGGTACGGGCCGTTCGATCCTCGGCAGTGCATAGACATGATTATTATATTGAGAGGTGCACATATAGGACAGATCGTTCGATCCTTGGCAGTGCACATAGAGGATTATTATATTCAGAGATGCACTTTTGGTACGGGCCGTTCGATCCTCGGCAGTGCATAGACATGATTATTATATTGAGAGGTGCACATATAGGACAGATCGTTCGATCCTTGGCAGTGCACATAGAGGATTATTATATTCAGAGATGCACTTTTGGTACGGGCCGTTCGATCCTCGGCAGTGCATAGACATGATTATTATATTGAGAGGTGCACATATAGGACAGATCGTTCGATCCTTGGCAGTGCACATAGAGGATTATTATATTCAGAGATGCACTTTTGGTACGGGCCGTTCGATCCTCGGCAGTGCATAGACATGATTATTATATTGAGAGGTGCACTTTTGGGACATGTCGTTCGATCCTCGGTAGTGCACAGAGGGGATTATCATATTGAGAGATGCACTTTGGTACAGGCTGTTCGATCCTCGGCAGTGCATAAACATGAGTATTTTATTGAGTGGTGCAATTTTGGTACGGGCCGTTCGATCTTTGGTTGTGCACAGAGTTGATTATTATGACGGCTCAGCCGGTTGTCCTTATCCCGTATGCATATGCTAAATTGTTAAATGTTTTTTCTTCATGATTTAAAGTGATAAAGTAATTGGGAGAAAATAAAGAGGGAATTGTCTATTTATGATATTTTGGATAATAATGAGAAAGTGGTAACTGGTTGTTTATTTCCAGAATTTACTTGGATTTCAGTGCGTTATACATATGTTGTTTTACTACCTTACATGCCTATCTTGTTCATCTTACACAATTAATTAATTGTTGGCCCTTAGTGAGTGTCTAATGCGACCTCTCGTCACTATTTCTCTGAGGTTAGGCGGGCGACTTACTGAGTACACATTGTTTTTGTACTCATGCTACACTTCATGTGCATTTTTATTGCACGGGTACTTTCATACCAATGTGCAGGGTTTAGAGACTTAGGCGAGCTGCATCATCCGGAGGCGATCCACAGCTGACAGAGTCTCCCTTGTACTGTATTTACTTTCAGTTTATATTCCCTTGTCTAATTTGTATTCGGGACAGGCTTTGTGATGTTTGTATAAATTCATAGAAATTGCTCATGTACTTGTGACACCGGGTTCTGGGAAGTGTTTGGTTATATTTGTTAAAGTGTAGTATTCAAACCATTATTTTTAACTAACATATTTTTATTTGTTTAATATGTAATAAAGTGAAAGGAAATGTTTTCATAAATGCTTAAAATTCGGAAAGTTATTTCGATTAATAATGTTTTGGCTTAGGTCGGTTCGGCGCGTTGTTAGCGAATTCTAGAAAACTTAAAATTCCTAAGTTTGGTTCTAGGGATTTTGAGGTGTGATTTTGAGTTTTAGCATTTTTTTGGATGTTCCGAAGGTTCGAGTGAGTCTGTATTATGATTTGGGACTTGATGGTATATTTGGACGGGGCTCAGGTGGGCCAGGTGCCTCCCGGACACCACACGAGGCCAAAAACTAGCTGAACAACCTGCTGGTGCACCTGTTCTGGTGTGACCGCAAGTGCGGTTGCCCAGTCGCAGGTGCGGGACCGCTCCTGTGTTCCCAGCCTCGCAGGTGCGACCCCCAGCGGGCAACCCATCTCTCGCAGGTGCGGACAAAGTTCCACAGAAGCAGAGCCGCAGGTGCGATCTCATCTTCACAGGTGCGAGCCCAGGCCTTCTCGTCCTTTTCCGCAGGTGCGGTCCTCGAGCCTCAGGTGCGGAACCACTGGCAGGCAGTGTGTTTCTTTAAGATACGGGATTTCATCATTTGTCTTCATTTTCCTCCTCCATTAGAGCACTTGAGAGCTTGGAAAAAGGGCTCCACGACCCAGCCACTGAAAGGTAAGTAGACTTTATCCTAGAGTTAGTTAATGCATGCATTCTTAGTAGAATTTGACTACTTAATTAGTGAGAATTTAGGAAGTTGGGTAGTAACCTAGGGCCTTTGAGAATTTAGAAACTTACCTGTGAATTGGCTATGAAATCATTCAAAAATCATATATTAATGATCCTTAGGCTATGGGTGAGTGTTTCCTTCGAAAATTTTTGGAATCCGAGCATGCGGGCCCGGGGTTGGATTTTAGGATTTCTTCAAGAATTATGAATTTGACTCAGTAGTAGGAGGATTTCCATACTTTTAGCATAAATTGAGGTAANCGGGGTTGGATTTTAGGATTTCTTCAAGAATGGCGAATTTGACTTAGTAGTAGGAGAATTTCCATACTTTGAGCATAAATTGATGAATTTGTATAACATTTGGCTAGTTTCGAGTCCTCGGGTGTAGAGTTCGGAGTTTCGGGCGCGTTCTTGGTCCAGGGTGTGGATTCGACATGAGGTGAGTCTCCTTTCTAACCTTGTAAGGGGAAAATTTCCCCTGGGTGATTTAAATGCTATATGTGATAATTGTGGGGGCTACGTACGTACAAAGTGACGAGATTCCGTACGTAGCGGCTATTATTGTTATGTCCGGGTAGTTAGGCCTACACCATGCCTTATGTTTTCCTTGAAATGAACTACATGCTTAGTGAAATAATGTTACATGCGGCTTGTTTCCCTAAGATCACGGAATTCAAGTAATTTTGAGAATTTGATCACGACGAGTAATTTATAAAGAACAAATGTGTGGATTGTATGTGCATGTGACCGCTTTGCAATTTACATTTCGCGAGCGGAGTGTTATTTCCCCCACTCTCATGGGAGCGGGCCGTACGCCACGATGATATTTAAAGATATATATATATATATATATTTTTTTTTTTTTCCAGATCATTCGACCCACGGCAGTGCACAGATATGATCATTATGATGGCTTAGGCCGGTTGTCCTTACCCTGTATGCGCATGTTAAATTGTTAGAAATTCTTTTATGGCTCTTGAGTGGTCAGATATATTTTTAAAGGAAAGAAAATAATAATGATGTAGAAATTGTATATTTACTTGCAGTATCTATTCGAATTACTGTTGTTTTAATTGTTTCCTGCTTTTATCATCCTTGTATGTCTCTTACTGATATTATACCTTATTAATCATCATGTTGGACCTTAGTGAGTGCCAATTCGACCTCTCGTCACTACTTTTTTTAGGTTAGGCGGGATACTCACTGGGTACATATTTGTTTATGTACTCATGCTACACTTATGTACTTAATTGTACAGGTTCCGAGGCTGGTGCATCTGGTTATCAGACCGGAGCTCGATACTGATCATAGTCGGAGCTCGAGCGAGTCCGTATTATGATTTGGGACTTGTTGGTATATTTGGACGGGGGATCGGGTGGTCCCAGATGCCTCCCGTACACTACACGAGGCCAAAAACCAGCTGAAATAGCTGCTGGTGCACCTGTTCTGGTGTGACCGCAGGTGCAGTTTTCCCAGCCGTAGGTGTGGGACCGCTCCTGCGGTCCCAGCCTCGCAGGTGCGAAACCCAGATGGTAGCCCATCTCTCACAGGTGCGTACGAAGTTCCGCAGGACCGGAGCCGCAAGTGCAGTCTCCTCTCCGCAGGTGCGAGCCTAGGACTCTTCGTCCTTTTCCGCAGGTGCGAACGTTTTCTCGCAGGTGCGGTCCTCGAGCCACAGGTGCAGAACCACTGCCAGGAAGTGTGTTTCTTTAAAATACGGGATTTCATCATTTGTCTTCATTTTCTTCCTCCATTAGAGCACTTGAGAGATTGGAAAAAGGGCTCCACGACCCAACCACTGAAAGGTAAGTAGACATCCTAGAGTTAGTTAATACATGCATTCTTAGTAGAATTTGACTACTTAATTAGTGAGAATTTAGGAATTTGGGTAGTAACCTAGGGCCTTCGAGAATTTAGAAACTTACATGTGAATTAGCTATGAAATCATTCAAAAATCGTATATTAATTATCCTTAGGCAATGGGTGAGTGTTTCCTTCAAAAATGTTTGGAATCCGAGCATGCGGGCACGGGGGTTGGATTTTAGGATTTCTTCAAGAATTATGAATTTGACTTAGTAGTAGGAGGATTTCCATACTTTGAGCATAAATTGATGAAATTGTATAACATTTGGCTAGTTTCGAGTCCTCGGGTGTAGAGTTCGGAGTTTCGAGCGCGTTCTTGGTCCGTGGAGTGAATTCGACACGAGTTTAGTCTCCTTTCTAACCTTGTAAGGGGGAACTGTCCCCCTAGATGATTTAAATTCTACATGTGATAATTGTGAGGGCGACATACGTACAAAGTGATGAGAGTCCGTACATAGCGGCTATTATTGTTATGTCTGGGTAGTTAAGCCTACACCATGCCTTATGTTTTCCTTGAAATGAACTACATGCTTAGTGAAATAATGTTACATGCGGCTTGTTTCCCTAAGATCACGGAATTCAAGTAATTTTGAGAATTTGATCACGACGAGTAATTTATAAAGAACAAATGTGTGGATTGTATGTGCATGTGACCGCTTTGCAATTTACATTTCGCGAGCGGAGTGTTATTTCCCCCACTCTCATGGGAGCGGGCCATACGCCACGATGAGATTTAAAGATATATATATATTTTTTTTTTTTCAGGCCGTTCGACCCTCGGCAGTGCACAAATATGATCATTATGATGGCTTGGTCCGGTTGTCCTTACCCTGTATCCGCATGTTAAATTGTTAGAAATTCTTTTATGGCTCTTGAGTGGTCAGATATATTTTTAAAGGAAAGAAAAGAATAATGATGTAGAAATTGTATATTTACTTGCAGTATTTATTTGAATTACTGTTGTTTTAAATGTTTCCTGCTTTTATCATCCTTGTATGTCTCTTACTGATATTATACCTTATTAATCATCACGTTGGACCTTAGTGAGTGCCAATTCGACCTCTCGTCACTACTTTTTTTAGGTTAGGCGGGATACTCACTGGGTACATATTTGTTTATGTACTCATGCTACACTTATGTACTTAATTGTACAGGTTCTGAGGCTGGTGCATCTGGTTATCCGACCGGAGCTCGATACTGATCATAGTCGGACCTGACTTCACAGTGAGCTGCTTCTCCTGACGATCATCGGCAGCACCATGGAGTTTTCTTTTTCTTATTTCCCGTCTATTTCCTTCTGACAGTGGGACTGTATATTATATCTTTTGTATATTCAGTTAGTATGCCCGTAAGAATTGTGACACTAGTTCTTGGCACACACGTGATAGTTGTTACGGATTTCGAGTTGTATATATATTGGCTCATGCCTCTTCATGACTGCTTTTGATTAAAACTGGCTAATTATCCTTGTGTATTCATATTTTATGTTTTAAAAATTGAGTATAAGTTAAAGTGTTTAATCTAATAAGAAAGAATCCTTAGTAAATTTGAGAGTTGGCTTGCCTGACCCTGCTGTTAGGCGCCATCACGACCTAAGTTAGGATTTTGGGTCGTGACACTATGATTTAGGACTTTTATTGCACTCGCATAAATACGATGCCTATATCGTAAACTTCAGCCTCTGACTTTCAGCGGTACAGAGGGCGAGGATGCTCGGGGGTTTCTAGATAAGTGCCAGAGGATACTACGTACCGCGTGTATTTTGGACACCAGTGGGGTCTCATTTGTTACATTTCATTTTGGTATCAGAGCGCTAGGTTACATAGGACTCACCGATCATGAGAAGGTTTAGTAGAGTCTTGCGGATCGGTACGGAGACGTCTATACTTATCTTCGAGAGGATGCGGAACCCTTAGGAAAATCACACATTTTTAAAATTCTTGTCGTGCGAATCCATTGTATTCAGCCAAGAGCGTAACTCTTGAATTCCTTCCATGTATTCGAACGCGCGCGAGAGCGCTTGGTATCAGCTGTGCATCGACGACTTGTGACTTCCATGGATGAGATATGGTTTTGGCATATTAGTAATGGGCCAGTCTGGAGGACGTGAGGCGGGATTCCTTCTGTGGCTTGATTGCTGAGATTTTCGTTGTGTGGGCACATGTAATTGGGTACTGGTATGTTCGTTTGTGTTCTTATTAATGAGAATTGGTTACTATATGCCTATGTGGTGGGTGTGATTTGATGGTCAGATGTGTTCAGACTGTGAATTGTGTCAAAAGGGTTGGCAGGAAATGTGTCAAGATTTATTGAGTGTTTGATTTATGTCTCGATTTGGTATATGGCCTTGAGTTGTGAGTATGTTGGAAGACCCCTCATGTTGTGTAGTTGTGGAGTGAAGCGGATTTCTCTGTTGGGTTATGTGTTCACGGTGATGTCTTTTGAGTTGATCATTTCCCCCAGCAACGTTCATGTATTTGATTGACGGTGTATTCCAGCCGTATCAGCACTCCTTGTTATTGTATTCATTGATGGCGTCTTGGAATATTCACGTAGCCAGGAGTAGCATACTCAGTATCACAGGATGGCATTATAAGGATTCAGGGAGGAAAGGCTCTATGCCAATACTCAGTGTGACTTTTGGCTCGGTTCAGTAGCATTCTTCGGACACGTGGTGTCCAGTAAGGGTATCCATGTTGGCAGACATGTGTGGGTAGAGCTTCCAGAAGTTCGAGATTTCATTGACCACGGCTCCAGTGTTAGTTCTGCTATCAGCTTCAGGTTTTTACCGCGTATTGTGGTGCCTCGAGGGTAGGCGTTGGTTGTTTTCAGATGCAGAAAGGTGTAGTGATTGCGTGATAGTTTTGGTCTTCAGAAGTGTATGGAGAGATAGCAGTTGAGGCTAAGCGGGCAGGGGTATCTCCTGCTTACTATTATAGAATTTATTTTCGTTGAGTTGTATATTTTATGTAGATGCTCATGATCAGTGACTCCGGGTTCTAGGGGGTTGTATTTAATATTTGGTAGAGCTTTAACTGTTTTATAAATGTTTAAAGGAAACCTTCATGTGTAATCAGTATAGTAAAGATGTAAATGGAAGCTTATTATAATTTGAGTGTAGTTTTGGCTGGCCTAGATCCATGATAGGCGCCATCACGGCTGGCCTAGATTTGGGGTCGTGACACTGTAGGATAACTGAAATATTGAAAATTGTAAAACTATGCTTTGCTTAACTATTTGCGAACTGCTCAGATTCATCAAGTCCTAAAATCTATAGGCAAACTAATTAGGCCTCCACTTCCTCGATTTAACACAATGTTGCATATATTCTGTTTGTGATGCTCACCTAGATATCCTGCTTTAGGACTCTTAAAGTATGTGAAATACTGTTGTTTGAGATGTGCAATTGACTGCTTATTTGTGGAGGTAAAATTGACTGCTTATTTGTGGAGGTAAATGTGATCCCTCTTAATTGTTCCTTTACTTGACAGTCCTACTTATTTTTAATTGTCACTTAGATTTTCTCCTTTTAAGCACTTTAGGAGAGTTAGCTTAATTAGAGGTCCTAAACACCTCCAGGGCCATAAGAAAGGGACGGGTAATGCACGCATAGAGTACATTTAATTAGAATCACTTATATAACCACCAAGGGGAAGGTAATTGGGTAGTAAATGATATGATGACATGTGCGCTAATGCCACGTGTAACCCCTCTAGTTGAGGAAGGTTTATCGGGTATTGCACAGAAGTGATCCTATAGGCTAATAAATCTAGGACCCATTTATTCCCATTTTTTTGTAATCCATATGTGTTCTTAAACCGCTTTACTTGCTTAATGACTAATTCACCAAAATGAGTTTGGTCGGGACCCACCATTGTGGACCTCGAGGGGTGCCTAACACCTTCCCCTCAAGGTAATTTCAAGCCCTTACCCAATCTCTGGTAGTGTAACTCGGTTTCATGAGTTACTTGCATTAGGTTGCCTAACGCACCTTAAATCCGTTAGGTGGCGACTCTTCAATTACCATACCCATTTCCCAAAAGGAAACGAGTTTTCCCAAAGCATGTCAAAACCCGGGTCCCGTAATAGGGGAGAAAGGGGGCGTGACAATGATGTGTGCGAGTGTAGGCACAATTTGCTACTGCCAGTTGAGACTAATACCATGTGTTGATATGAAATCGGACCTTTTGAAAATGTTTGGACTGTAAGAAAAAAAATTGGTTTTAAGGTTTATAAGTGTGGATAAAAGAGATAGTATTCAACTGAGATGGTGTTGTCGGACTTATGTCGATTGCAGTGACATAAGATCACCCGCGAATATATGTATAGTAAATACACTCAGTAAATTGAATTCCCCAAAATAATTCCCGTCAGGTTCGAGGACAAACATATCTTTAAGAGGGGGAGAATGTCACGACCCAACTTGTCATTTTGTTAATTAGCGCCTTGTTTAGTGAGTTAAGGTCCCAAGCATCTCTGTTATGTGTATTATGACTTACATGTGTGGCCGAGTTTGGTTTTCAGATGATTCAGGATTAAATTTAAAGAACAATTCTTATTTTTGAAGCTTAAATGAAAAGAGTCGGCCGAAGTTTGATTTTTGAGAAAACGACTCCAGCATAAGATTTTAATGATGTCAATAGCTTCGTATTGTGATTTCGGATTTAGCGTATGTCAGAATTTGGATTTGGAAGTCCGTAGGACAATTTGACGCATTTTGGCGAAAGTTGGAAAATGGAAGATTTTTAGAAACTTTGACTGGGAATTGACTTTATTGATATCGCAATCAAAATTTGATTTCGAAAATTGGAACGATTCCATTATGTCATTTAGGACTCACGTGCGAAATTTGGGGTCATTCCGGATTGATCCGATATGTTTCGGCACAAGTTATAGAATTTGAAAATTTCATAAACTCGTAAGTTTGATTTGAGGTGCGATTCGTAGTTTCGGTGTTGTTTGATGTGATTTGAGGCCTCGACTAAGTTCATATCGTATTTTAGGACTTGTTGGTATATTGGGTTGGAGTCTCGGGGGCCTCACGTGTGTTTCAGATCATTTTGGGATACTTTGGATGCTTGTTTTCTAGTGTCTGGTGTTGTTCTTTGCTTTCGCTAGGTGTCACTCGCATTCGCGAATAAGGATTTGGCTTATGGGATTTTGTTCTTCGCGTTCGCGAAGAAGGAAATCCTACTGTCTGTCACCTGACTTCGGAAGCTTTATATTGTAATCTATAATGAATTTGGAGATGATCCATAAATTAAAAGTTGTATTCCTTTGTGTCTAGATTTTAGAAAACCAATTTTTTTGGCATTTAGAGTTGTGTACAAAAAGATACACTACATGCTGTCTAGAAAGAGTTTTGAAATCGCGAAGAAGAAATTGTTGTTGCAAAGGGCTGACTTTAGAAGCATATATGTCGAAATCCATAAGGAATTGGGAGATGCACAAAACATGAAAGTTCTAGCCTTTGATGTCTAAGTTTTAAAAATTCAAACCATTCATCATTTGGAGGTTTGAATTAAACTTTATAATTATTATACTAGAGGCTGTCTGAAAAGAGTTTGGAAATGACTGTTGAAGAATTTGTTCATCGCGAGCGCGAGGGGAGGGTCGTGAACACGAAGAACAAACCCCTGGGATCATTTTAATTTCATTTGTTCCATGAGAGAAAACTTTGGAGTAATTTTGGAGTGTCATTTTCATCATCAAACATGAGGTAAGTGATTTCTACGCATTGTGAGTTAAATACACGAACTTGGGTTTGTAAATTCAAGAATTTATGTGCAAAATGTGGGTTTTTTTGTAGAAAACCTAGAATTGATATTGTTGGAGTTTGACCACGAAATTTGACATGTAACTGGGAATAAATTATATATTTGAGTTCGTAGTATTATGGGTAATGTTTTTCTTCAAAAAATTTCGGAATCTATGCATTATGAGTGCATTAATTAATTGAATCTCAATTCTGTGAGCTATTTTGAAGGATAATCGATTGATGGTAAATATCATGTTTACGTTACATCTCTGACCATGCATCATAATTACGCGATTGTAAATTAATACAATTCTTTTCTTCCTGGGGTCCGGGCCGAATGCCTCGTCAATATATGTGTATCGGAGATGCATCCATGGATCGGGCTGTATGAACTCGGCAATGTATGTACACGACTATATGGATCAGGCCGAACAATCTCGGCATAATTCGTGCGTAAAATTTCTAGGAGTCCGAATACCCACGAGATTACCCCCTTCCCCTTGATTGAACTCAGAAATTACGTAATATTCTCTTTTTGACTTGAGATCAGATATCTAATTGATGGTTCTTATTTGTTGAGATAGCATGTGGTACTTGGGAATTTTTAAACTGATGATATTTATGAATGGATTTCATTATCCATTTTTTCCTTATTCTATTGATTCTTATTGCATTTCATGACTGCTTATGATTCCTACATTTTATTCATTGGACCACTAATAAGTGTCGATATCTACCCCTCATCACTATTTATTTGAGTTTAGGCTAGATACATATTGGGTACGCATTGATTTACGTACTCGCGCTACACTTCTTCACTGAACTTGCAGGATCAGACAGGTTCATTTGGTGGTCATCCTGGAGCATAGGCACAACTGCTGAGGGGACATTATGGTGAGTTGCTTCCTATGGTACGCACTACAGCCCTTAGAGTCTCCATCTTATTCATTTACTTTATCCTATCTATTTTATTTTCCATACAGTTGTTGTATTATTATTGAAATTTTTAGTAGACGCTCATGCACTTGTGACACCGGGTTTTGAGATGTTCTAGAATTTGTTTATTGTTTTGCTTAACATTGACACGAATGTACTTTATATATTATCCAAAATGTATGTATCTACAATTTTAATGCATTAATTTCTCTATCTAATAAGATTCTTGATTTTAAAAATAATAAAATGCATAAAAGCTGGTAGTTCACTGTTGGCTGGCCTAACGGTAGCGTTGGGTGCCATCACGACCTATATGTGATTTTTGGGCGTGACACAACCTATAGCTGCCTTATGCAATGTTATACTTGATGAAGTTATTAGACGCGACTTGAGTCTATTACTCAACCAAGTAGCTGGTTTATTGATGGACCCAATGTCTACTATGCAACCAAGTAGCTAACTTATTACTAGACACATTGTCTATTAGCAACCTCTAGCTGCCTATTGTAATACAATAAGGAAATGCTAAGAAAACAAAAATTACATAATCAATAGTTAATAAGCATAGTTTCATTACATAGAGATAGATGAACATGTCATAAATAACTACAAGTTCACCTAAAATGAAGTCGTGCCATGACAAACACAAATTTAAATTATAATTATAAAACTAAGAAGTGTCCATCCTTACCCTGAAGATATCCACTACAAATATTTTCCTGAACAAATCCATTTGCTTGTCACTGAGCTGATCCGGCAGCGTATCAATTAGGAGGAAGACAATAATTTTTACTGCATATGCTCCACTGCTTTCATTACAATAATCAAAGACACAATTAGTTATTAAAGAAACCCGAAGAATGAGTAAAACATAATGCATGGCACATTTAATTTACCTTTTATAAATGTATGCACATCCATAATACGCTCCCAGGACCATTTCTTTATAAGCACATCTTGGTCTATATATGTAAAATGTTCAGTTTTCGTCAAAATCCTAGGCATTAGGAGTGCGAGGGGTTGTACTGGTTCTTCTAGTTTACCGTCATCATACAAATTGATGTTGCTATCATAAATTCGAATCGAACCCTCTTCCAAGTGGAAAACAATAGGCACAAAATATTTGTTATTAATATTTCACACACAATACAATACCTTAGCCTTGCACCACTCCACAACCCCATGTTTTGGCATACTTCCTTGAGGATATAGCATCAGATGTGTAAGTCACAAGTCTTGGCAAGTAGAACTGTCTCACAAAAGTCCAAATATTTTCCCTCTTTATTGGCAGCCTCCTTGATTTTATCCCATGCAGTGCACATATTGTTGCATAATGAAACATCCATAAAAACATGACTATGGGCATAAAGGCATGTATGTTTTATGTTTCATACACGCATCAATGCCAAAAGTTCCTCCACATGCTAAATATTATAAAATAAAATATACGTTAAACATGGAGCTACTAAAATATGAAATACATGCAGTGATTAAGGGACATACAAAAATTAAAATGGACAGTTAGCACCACACACCTGCTCTAAAAACCTCCAACCACAGCTATCAGTCAAAAAGTTTTTGGAAAATTTCTCCTTCTTGTCAAACCATTCATTGAATAATTTCTTGTCTTCCTCCGAAACTGGTTTGAGTACGTCTACCTTTAGTTTCTTCTTCTTGTTTAGTTTCAACTTCCTCATCTTACTTGCAGAAATTTTAGTATTCCTCAATATGCTTTGCAATCTTGTAACCCTATACCAAGGTAACTCAACTATTTTAGAATGGATCTCATTCTTATTTTGCATCTCCTCAAGGATCTTCAACACCTTATCTTATTTCTCATTCACAACCATCAACTCTTCGCGCACAACTGTATCACTTGATTGAGCATTACACATCTTGCATGGGCCCCCTCTACCAATATCAGAAAAAACACCAAGTATTGGTGAACTAGGAATACTCCCAACCAAAGGTTCATCATCAACAATGTCAACTTCATCATTAGTCTCTAAGCTCACTGCACCAGGTGACTTTTTAATGTCAGTCACCTATTCCAAATCACCGTTAGCTGGTCAATTATAGGATCCGCTACCTCATATTCATATGGTACCAAATTCTTCATGTAGTCCATATCCATCTCACTTAGGGTAGGAATAAGGTAAGGGTGAACCTTCTAAAAATTAGTATAGATAGAAGTCAATAGACAAGCAATACAAAAAATAGACACGAGGTCTATGATAATCTCCTACTTTGGTTCATTCTAATTTACTGGTAGAGTGTTATTGCACTCCATGTCTTACCACACCAGGGTCATCGACTCTCTGATTAAAGGGATCCCAATCAGGGTCAGATTCAACTTTCTCGCTATGCCATCTCAACATCCTTGGCAACGACATTAGTACGACCTTTGATTTCTCAGCACTACAACCAAATAGAGAAATTGCTTCGTATGCCCATGCCTACATTTTTTCATGAACCAAAAATTACTAATTTCTATATGTAGTAAATAAAATAATAGTACTCAACGGCAAAGAAATTTTGAGAATTTTTTTAATACTTACCATGAATGCCCATGGGAAGCCGTACAGGGTATAACTAGCCGAATTGGACTTTTTACCAGAGATTTTATTTTCTTTCCTCTTGCTCACATATGATTTGTACATTGACAACATGTCTTTATTCTAGTACTTGATTGTAAGATGAAATACTCCTTTCCCAATGGATATTTCATGAAAACTTCCAGATTGTTAGCCATACAAATCCACTTCTTATCAACACGCGCTATGTTATCCTTGCAAGAAAGACTGAATGGACAAACCACACCAATGCAATCTTAAACCTCTCAACTGTGTTAAACCTCTTTCACTTCAACTGTTTCAAAAGAAGCTCTGCATCCACTCCCTTCCTGCTAGAGCAGCAAACTTTGTCGCAGAATGCTTCGCCATCATCCATAACTTTCTTCATTTCTTTTTTACAGGGTTTGACACCATAGTTCAATCCAGTCATGATAGCAAACCCCTTCAATCCAAAATTTACAGACTTGTATCCAACTAAAAACCACAACTTGCACTTCTTCGCGCAATAAATTTGGCGAATCAACGGGGAATGGACAAGTTGTCAATTAAACTCTATCCAGTGCTCTGAAAGTTTTACAAGCTGTCCAAAACAACTGTTATTAAATTTTTCTATAATCCTTGAACTCATAGAATACATTGGTCCTAGACCATACACTAATCTTGGCTAGAGAACGTCTATGCTTTCTTACAAAAGTCTTGAATTTGTATTTAGATGCATCGATCGACCTTACAAACATATGAATTGACAGAGCATCCCGGTCACCTTCATCTACTGCATGTGTTTCACTTTCCAGCCCATCTTCACCATCTCTAAGTTGTTCATCATCTTCATTATCATCTTTTTGATCATCTTATTCTTCTTCTTCTGCTACATGATCTTCTTCTGCTACATCTTATTATTTTTCTTCTTCAGCATTTTTATCAACCTCCTGATCAGCATCAGCTTCATCACCATTTTCATCATCCTCCCCACCTAAAGCTTCATCATCACTGTACTTTTATTTTTCGACAATTGTTTTTTCGAAAACTTGTTCTTCCATTTGAGTTTGTGCTGCATTTATGTCCAAGTCTTATTTCTCCTCCTCATCAACACCCTATAATGGTAACCTCCTTGAAACAAATTTTTTACTAACATGTATGTCCTGGTCAACTAATCTAGACCTTGATCTTGTTATTTTTTTACCAGTAGACTTTGATTGCTCTTTATTCTTTTTTCTCCCATCACGCTTAGAAATCTCAGCATTTCCTTTACTAGGGGAAGCTTTAGAAGTATCTACTTTTTGTTTCCTAGTAGCATTTCTTAATGCCTATATTTGCTTTACCTGGCGATGATTCTTTTGTTTCTGCATTTTCTTTCCTGTTTGGAGGCTTTGAAGGTTGTGCAATTGTCTTCGTTGCCGAAGGAATATGCTTCTTAGCAATTTCTCTCTTCCTCCTGTTACCTACATGAAAATATGTAATATCACATTTAATTATTTGAAACTTATGATCGAAATAAGAAAAAATAAGCCCCAATTCCAGCAAACGTCTATGAGCCAAAAATCATCGTCCACATATTTATCAATAAACATTAGTCACCAGTTACGACAAAATTCTAAAATACAGAGCACAGAGGTAGTCCAAGAAGAAAATATAACAACCCACGCCATATAAGATACGGTTATACAGAACCCAATCGATTTTGAACATACACATGAACGAATCACTCTACAAAACCCGAAATAAAAAATGTATGAAACGGAAAAAGAAAAATTTAGGATTTACCAAAATTGATGCGTTATGAGCTTAATACAATGCTTGTTGGGTCTATAGACATGATTCCACCCAGAATCAAAGCTTCATTCTTGTCCCTTTCCACTGGAAACCACCGTGGTCGAGGGGGTTGAGTGAGAGAAAGAAGAGGGAGCAGATAGAGAGTAGAGATATGAGAGAGAATTTGGGAGGAAAAATAAGATAGATATATTATTTCTCAAACCTTATTGGTGACCCACAAATTTTTAAAAAGATAAAAAGGCCCCATCCACCTTAACCCACTCATTTAACCATTTTTCAACCCAAAAGAAATTGAGAAAGAAAATGAGATTTCACTTGACCAATTTAAGGGTTGAGGAGGACTTTTTGCTAACTGTTCTCGTCTTACTTCAGCAAATTAGTTTTGTTTCCCCATTTCTCGGGTTTCGTTTCTTCTATTCTTCTTCCCATTTTTCTTCAAATTCAAAGGTTAATATTGGCTTTTAATAATTACTCCCATTACATGTGTTGAAATAAATGACTTCATTAAAAGCAACGTGCTCACAGAATTAGAAGTGGAACAATTGGCTGATGTTGTAGAGAAAAACACTCTTGCCTATCCTTTGTTATATGGGCTATGGGAAATGGTCTCAGTAAGCCATGTACGTCCTCCGTCTCATTTTATGTTATTAAGTTTGACTTGGTTTGGAGTTTAAGATTATAGACTTGTGGTCTTGAACCTATCATGACATTTCTTTGGCTATGGAAGAATGTTCTTAAATGTAAAACGGGAATAAGTAAAAATTATCTCCAAATATTGTATACGGGCGAAATCAGGTACGCCCGATTTCATAGGTTCGAGGGGACGCTCCGTCTGAATTTAGAATGGACCAGGCAAGCTTGGTAGATCAAGATCGAGCCTGATGAAAGAGTACAAGGCACGAGGGCCGAAGTACACAATGAATACCCAGACCTACCCCGAGATAATGTCGTTAGGGTCTTGTAACCGAATAAGCGAGATTCCTGCAATGGCACAAATATCAAGGCGTGAATTCCAGAAGGAATTTGTACGAATTCGTACTAGGCGGTTAGACAGTTGTACAATTAAATTCCTTACTAGGAATGAAAATGTACCTTATTTAGGACTCCCCTATTATATAAACGGGAGCCCATTCATTTGTAAAAACCATCAATCATTAGAAAATAATATACACTCTTACTTTTTCGCTCATCTCTCATCAGAATTGTTATTTAGATTTATTGTCCTTTGTTTACTGTTTATATTAATGTACCTCGAGGCCCCACAGCTCGAGGTCGACACTTGCTTATACACCGGTTTGATCTAACTTGCTTACTTAACTCGTACTTTTGTCTTCTTGTTTAGCAATCACTATTGGACTAAATCACGTATCTTTAAGACCTCAACACAAATTTAATTGTTACTCAGATTTTAGGTAAACAGTTTGGCGCCCACCGTGGGGCCTAAAGATAATAGTGATTGTTTCAGTGCTGATTTTTGATAACACACGTTATCTTCTCACTTGTTCTTGTCATAGATTCTTTGATTTCAGGTTAAAATATGTCAAACTCACAAAACGCACCCGTACACGGCAATGGTGGCCTTGGATTTCATGGGGAAAATGATAATGTAACTACTGCAGGGACCGGTGTACCATCGCTTAACCCCGGGGTTTTGCCGATTGCAGAACCAGTCGACGTTAGTTCGCACAATGCTTTGAATGCGGACTTGGGCGCAGATCTTGGAGGAAGTATACGCGGGGAGGTCCGACCTGGTGGTCAAGGAACACAGGGTCTAGTAGATGGGGAAGTTATCCTCCAAGTAATCTTCAAAATGCTCAAGATCAGTAGGTTGCTATCGCTCAGCCACAAAGCCATCAAAAGACTCCGATTGTGGTTGAACCACAAATCACTCGCCATACTGAGCCGGTGCCGGAAAGGTTGAGTGATAACGGATCGGGGACTGACCCTACAATCATGAAAATGCTCGAAGAGCTCACCAAAAGAATCAAGTCAGGAGAAAAATGGATCGAAGATAATGACAAAAAAGTGGAGACATACAACTCCCGAGACGATCAAATACCAGGGGCACCTCTGATTTTAAACGATTTGGACTCAAAAAAGTTTGTCCAGATGCCTTTTCGCCCTAGCGCGGCCCGAAACCTATTCCAAAGAAGTTCCGTATGCCGGACATACCTAAATACAATGGGACCACCAATCCTAATGAACATATCACTACGTACACATGTAGTATAAAAGAAAAAATTTGGGAAAACTTTGTCTAAGGGAGAAATGATCTGGTATCACAACTTACCACCGAAAATCCATTGATTCATTTGCCATGTTAGCTGATTCTTTTGTGAAGGCGCACGTCGGGGCCATAAAATTTGCAATGAGAAAATCAGATGTTTTCAAGATAAGACAAAGAGACAACGAGATGCTGAGGGAGTTCGTGTCCTGATTCCAAATAAAGAGAATGGATTTACCACCAGTTACGGATGATTGGGTCGTTCAATCTTTCACACAAGGGTTGAATGAGCGAAGTTCGATAGCATCACGACAGTTGAAGGAAAATCTGGTTTAATATCCTGCTGTTACATGGGCAGACATACATAATCACTGTGAATCAAAGATCAGGGTCGAGGATGACCAGTTGGGAGATCCCTCGGGGTCAGTTCATCCAAACCGATTGGAGGTAAAAACCTCAAGGGATATCGACAGAGAACCAAGGCCAAACAGAAAATGGTACCAGTCATATATCGCAGATCGAAGAAACGCCAGTTCGGGACGTAATCCCCCCGCCCCCCGGAATGATTGAATAAATGATTGAGGGAAAAACCCTCTGGGACTCATGAGTAAGAATGGATTTGACAAGTACACCGATCCCGCAGAAGCACCTCGATTATCGGAGTATAACTTTAGCATCGATGCCTCGGGTATCATTTCGTCCATTGGAAGGATTAAAGAAACCAGGTGGCCTAGACCTATACAAACTAACCCTTCTCAGAGGAATCCTAATTTGATGTGAAAATACCATGGCACGCATGGCCACAAGACCGAAGACTACAGACAGTTGAGAGAAGAAGTAGCTCTATTATTTAATGAAGGCCACCTTCGAGAATTCCTCAGTGACAGATCAAAAAATCACTTCAGGGAAAGAGACGCCAATAGAAAGAATGAAAAAAAAGAGCCTCAACATGTTATCCACATGATCGTTGGTGTGGTCGACATCCCACATGGACCTATCTTCAAACGCACCAAAGTGTCGATCACGAGGGAGGAGTGAACCCGAGATTACATGCCCGAAGGCACCCCTACATTCAATAACGAGGATAAAGAAGGCCTCTCTCAGCCAAACAACGATGCCCTAGTAATTTCTATTTTGCTAAAAAAAATTCAAGTTAAACGTGTTCTTGTGGATCAAGGTACCTTGGTACAATGCACTGCTCGGAAGGCCGTGGATCCACAACATAAGGGCGGTACCATCGACCCTTCACCAAATGATGGAGTTTCCAACAATAGATGGTGTGAAAATGGTTTACGGGGAACAACACGCAGAAAGGTAAATGTTTGCAGTTCATGAGTTGACGCCGACACCAGCACCTTCGACCTCAAAAAAATCAAGCATCAAAGACAAACAGATGGCTAAAAAGCAATCCCCAGGAATCAGATGCAACAAAATCAACGGTCGAGGAGATGGAACGGTGATATTGATCGAGCATCTACCCGAACGAAAGGTATACCTGGTAACGGGATTAACCCCCAAACTCAAGAAAAAAATCATTCAATTCCTTATCAATAACATAGATTGTTTCGATTGGTCCCATTTAGACATGACAGGGATCCCACCGGAAATAACAACGATCGACTAAGTCTCGACCCCAGGTTTAAACCAGTGAAGCAAAAGAGAAGGCCACAGTCCGAGGTAAAACATGCATTAATAAAGGACGAGGTAACTAAACTTCTCAAAATAGGGTCCATTAGGGAAGTAAAATACTCTGAATGGTTAGCCAATGTGGTCGTAGTCCCTAAAAAAGGAAACAAGTGCAGATTACAAGGATTTGAACAAGGCATGCCTAAAGACTCTTTTCCACTACCTAACATCGAATGTATGATCGACGCTACGGCTGGCCACGAGATCCTTACTTTTCCCGATGCCTATTTCGAGTATAATTAAATTTAGATGAACCCGGAGGACCAGGAAAAAACCTCATTTGTCACCAAGTATGGAACATATTGTTACAATGTAATGCTCTTCGGGCTAAAAAAATGCAGGAGCTACATACCAACGCCTACTTAATAGAATATTCGAGCAACAGATAGGTAAATAAATGGATGTTTACATTGACGACATGTTAGTTAAGTCCCGGCGCGCAGAGGACCATTTGAATCATTTTTCGGCAACGTTCGAGATTTTGAGAAAATATAACATGAAACTCACCCCGAGAAATGTGCTTTCGAAGTCAGCTCGGGCAAGTTCCTAGGTTTCATGGTGTCAAATAGAGGGATCGAGATCAACCCCGACAAAATTAAAGCCATTGAAAACATCACCATCGTGGACAATGTAAAAGTCGTTCAACGGCTAACGGTACGGATAGCTGCTTTTGGCCGATTCATCTTGAGGTCATAAGATCGGAGTCACAAGTTCTTCTCTTTACTCAAAAAGAAAAATGATTTTGCATGGACATCTGAATGCCAACAAGCGTTGGAGGAATTAAAGCGATACTTATCGAGCCCACCTCTGTTGCACACCCCGAAGGCGAATGAGAAGCTATACCTATACTTGGTTGTGTCTGAAGTTGCGGTAAGTGGCGTACTAGTTCGAGAAGAGAAAGGTACGCAATTTCCTATTTATTATGTTAGTTGAACACTAGGAGATGCTGAAACTGGGTATCCACACTTAGAGAAGTTAGCACTTGCGTTAATAAGCTCATCTAGAAAATTGAAACCATATTTCCAATGTCACTGTTAACTACTTATCGACTATGAAATGTTTTGCACAAGCCCGAATTGTCGGGCCGACTCGCCAAATGGGCCATCGAACTTGGCGGGTACGATATTGAATATCAACCCTGAATGTCTATCAAGTCTCAAGTTCTAGCGGACTTCGTGGCTGATTCTACGCCAACCCTCGTCCCCGAAGTGAAGAAGGAACTTCTACTAAAATCGAGTACCTCATCGGGGGTATGGACCCTCTTCACAGATAGAGCCTCGAGTGTGAAAGGGTCCAGGATCGGTATAGTTTTGAAACCGCCCACAGGTTGCACTATCAGATAATCTATCAAAACTCCCAAGTTGACTAACAATGAGGCCAAGTACGAGGCCATGATTGCAGGTCTCGAATTAGCTAAAAGCCTGGGGAAGGAGGTCATCGAGTCTAAGTGTGACTCCATGTTGGTGGTGAACCAAGTGAACAAAAGCTTCGAGGTTCGGGAAGATAGGATGCAAAGGTATTTGGACAAGTTGGAAGTGTCATTGCACCACTTCAAGGAGTGGACTGTAGATCACGTGCCTCAAGAAAACAATGTCGAGGCCGATGCACTTGCAAATTTGTGGTCATCAGTCGAAGAAGATGATACTGTCCTCGAAATTGTTGTCCATCTATCGAGATCCATGGTCGAGGAAGGTCATGCCGAGATAAATTCTACAAGTTTGACTTGGGATTAGAGGAATAAATATGTTGAATATTTGAAGCACGGAAAGTTCTCTTCGAACCCTAAAGAGTCGAGATCCCTACGGTCTAAAGCAGCCCGATTCATGATGGATGAAGATGGAACGTTGTACAGGAGGACTTTCGATGGACCATTGGCAGTGTGCTTAGGACCGGGGGACACCGATTAAGTTTTGCGAGAAATTCACGAAGGCACTTGTGGGAACCACTCCGGCGCTGAGTCTTTTATTCACAAAATTATTAGAACAGGATACTACTGGGATAGCATGGAGGAAGACACTAAAGAGTTTGTTCGAAAATGTGATAAATGCCAAAGTTTTGCACCAATGATCCATCAGCCCGGAGAACAACTCCATTCGATCCTATCCCCGTGGATATTCATGAAATGGGGTATGGACATCGTCGGCCCTCTTCCAACAGCACCAGGTAAAGCTAAGTTCATTTTATTTATGACTGAATACTTTTCTAAATGGGTGGAAGCACATGCCTTCGAGAAGGTCAGATAAAAATAGGTCATAGACTTCATATGGCATCACATTGTGTGTCGATTAGGGATACCTGCTAAAATTGTATGCGACAACGGGAAGCAATTCGTCGGCAGAAAGGTAACAAAGTTCCTCAAAGAGCACAAAATAAAGAGGATCTTATCGACATATCACCCAAGTTCCAACTGATAGGACGAATCCACGAACAAGACTATTATCCAAAACTTGAAGAGAAAGTTGAATGATGCTAAGTAGGAAAAAAAGTTCTGCCCGAGGTCCTTTGGGCGTACCGAACGACATCAAAATCTAGCACGGGGGTAACTCAGTTCTCATTCATATACGGCTTCGAGGTCTTAATCCCAATCGATGTCGGAGAACCTAGCACCAGGTTTCGGCATGCAACAGAGGAATAAAATCACGAGGCTATGAACACTAGCCTCGAGCTATTGGATGAAAAACGAGAAGTTGCGCTTGTTCGGATGGTCGCACAAAAACAAAGAATTGAGAGATGTTATAATAGAAGGGCAAACCTTCGCCATTTCGAAATCGATGACTTAGTTCTAAGGAAAGTCACCCTTAATACTCAAGACCCAAATGAAGGAAAGCTAGGCCCAAATTGGGAAGGACCATATCGAGTCATCGGAGTCGTCGAAAAAGGATCTTACAAACTTAGCATGATGGAAGGCGAACAACTGCCAAATAATTGGTATGTATCACTTCTCAAACGATATTTTTTCTAAGGTACGACTTTCTCCCGTTTTTCATTTGTATTTAAGACTAACTCAATGCAGATGTTAGATCGAGGACGTCGAGGTCATCCCTCTACATGAAGACCTTAGGTTTTAAAGCACGCGTTGCACTCTTTTTTCTTAGATCGGGTTTAATCCCAAATTGGTTTTTCTGGAGAGGTTCTTAATGAGGCAACAACTATGTGCTACCTAAGGAATATTCAACAGTATCTAAGGCTTCTTTTCAATCAACCTCGAATACTAGGGGGCATCACCCTCAGAGGCTAAATGTTTGAGAAAAATACTTCATGCCAAAGAGGGCCTCGATAGGAAAACTTTGTAATGGGCCAAACAGGCAGAAGAACCGTGTCCATATAGAATAGTCGACCCCCAACGGCAAAACATGAGCCTCGATGGCATAACATGTACGCATGTATGAATTATTCTAAGAAACATTCTTTCTATAATTAAGCACTTTGTGTCTCGAAGAAATTTGCTACTATACGAGCTTCATACTTATTATTCTATGTGTGAAACGGCTCAATAGCCAAAACACAAACACACCTCGGCTACTCAGGGACTATCATCGACAGTCAACACATTCGAAGTTGTCTAAGCTCGGATTCGTAAGACCTCAAACAGGCACCCCTCGACGTAAAGGCGAAGGCCATCATACTCGGGGACTAACATTTCGAACAAGTTCAAAATTCTATCGGGGAACAAGTCCAAGAGACATTCCCGAAGGCTACGGCCATATTAAGGACCACGGTCATATAAAAGGCTACGACCAAAATAATTCGGCTCGGAGACTTCCGACTTCCACTATAAAATAAAGGCCTACAAATACTTTGAAAAACCGGTTAAATAAAGCCTACCTTCAGCAAAATAATCAAAGGGCTTCGAAAATAGCCCTCGAGAAACCTCAAGAGGTGTCTAATTACTTACACACAAACTTTTGCTAAGGCACTAAAAATAAAAAAGGTTTCGATCGACACCGAATCCTCGAAAAACCCAATGGATAAAGGATGCGTGCCAAGGCATAAACATAAAAACTTACACTAAGTCTTTTGAGCCAAAAAGGGGAAATAATAACCATGTCATAGAGGCCATAATGGCTTGACTTAAAAGAGCCTAAGGGCCGGTACACTTAGGGTTCGGGACCTCGTTCTCACCCCATCCGAACCCAAGGGTTCGATTATTCCAACCCCAAACAAATATTTAGATTATGGCTCAAAGACCTGTCATTATTCGACACAAAGGATCTACGCCCCGAAGGTCGAACCTTATTCAAACTCAATCACGATAAAGAAAATGTCCGAGATAGAATCTAAAAAATACAATTCAAAGAATCAAATTATTATGAGAATATTTAAGGCATGAAATATTGAGAAGACATTCAAGGAAGTACTCTTCTTTTTTTTTATATATGCTTAAGAAAGAAATATGTATAATAATATGACATAGAAGAAAATACAAAAGAAGAAATAAAAATCATATCTACGCCTTGGGGTTGGCCTCTCCTTAGGGAGCAGCTTCTTCATCGGGAGCTATTTCTTCTTCGGGCCCCTCTTCATTATCGGACGCGTCTTGGTCACCTTCACCATCGTCATCATGGGAGGAGACAAGAAATCGGGCATCGGCTTCCATCGCCCTTGCTTGAGCTATCTCTTCAGTGAGCTCAAAACCTCTAGCATAAATCTCTTCAAGGGTCTCCCTCCGAGATTGGCACTTGGCCAAGTCGTTGCTTCGCCTTTCCCGATGGACAACTTCCCTCAGCTCCGTTTGAGCAGCTTTGATGTCCCTTAAATACACGGCAACAGTTTTATCTACTGTGATCTGCATCTTCTTGACCTCGGCCCTTGCTTCAGCAACCTCGGCCTCGGTCTTGGCAAGTTTGGCTTCGATCTCGGCGATCCTTTAGGCCTAGGCCGTACCACTCTCATTGACAGCCCTGAGCTGGGCCTCAAGGCCGGTTTAGCTAATGCAGCTTCTTTTTCCGAAGCAACACGATCCATCTTTTCCCTCCACTGGTTGCACTCAGCATTAACCCGATCGACCTGAATTCAAAGCTTCCCCATCATCTCCACTTTTTGCTGCAGCTGAGACATCGAAGTATTATTCTCCACAGTTGGGATGAGAAGACCATACTCTTTCAAAACAACAGTTACCTGCTTATCTAGCTTGGCCTCATGCTCTCGAGCATTAGCTAACTCTGCATGAAGGTCTTTAAGCTCCTCCTCCTTTTGACTACAAAGGAGCCTCAGGGCCTTCCCTTCACCCAAGGACTTATTCAGCTTGGCCTCATACTGGCTCAGGTTGGCCTTAAACTTGGTAAAGGCCTACACAGGAAAAAAGTTATCAATTAAGGTAAGGTGAGGAAAGGGAAATTACAACGTTAAGAATTAATGCTTAGTTTGTAGAGGAGATGTTGGGACTCTTTGAAGGTGGAAGATGCATCGATGAGGTCGGCATCATCAACCCCACTGAAGCGGTCTTGGAAAGGATCATTCTCACTGGGGACTCTGCTCATATCAGGCGTTCTCAAGGCTCGAGCTTCCCTTATGGAATCCTCGGAGTAAGCCGGTAATGATGGAGAGTGACCCATTGTCATGACCCCGGGAAAGTTGCTCGAGGTGCTCTGTTCGATTATGGGAATCTTAGAACCTGTCTTCTTTGGCGTGCTCATCGAAGGCCGAGGAATAACCGTAACCTCGAGTAATTTGGGGGCTTTGCCCTCATCTCTCTTCGAGGTTTCCTCACCTCGAGGTAGGACCTTTGACTCGGAGGACTCGGCGGCCTCGGTTGGGTTTCTGTTTCGAGTCACCAGCGCCGAATCCTCACCCTCATCTTCTTCGTCATCCATGAACTGGTGGACTGAGTCTATATCCACAGGAATGATATTCTTCCTACGTCTCCAAGCAGTGCCCGCTTTATCTTGGGGGTCTTCGGGCTTCGAAGCCCTTTTTCTCTTATGGTCCTTCTTCGATTTTGGAATCGGGGACTCGATCCTTTCTCCAGGAGGGGCCAGCGTCATTTCAGAAAAATCCCCAATGCATGCATAAATTAAAATAAAGTATGAGAAAGGAAGTGTCTCTTATAAAGAAGAAAGTATCAGCAATTTACCATGATGTTTGGCTTCCCATTTACCCTTCGACAAGTCACGCCATTTGCGTTTGTCATACGAGGAGGTCGCGGCCAGTTTTCGAACCCATTCTTCAAGATCGGGGATTGCATGGGGCATCCAAGTGACCGCAGCAAACAAAGGTTAGAGCGTGATGGAAAACATAGCCAAAATAAGGTAAATTACTGGGGAGACAACTCCACTAACGGCCGAAGTTCTACTTTTCTGGGAACGACATTCTCTCTTCGGGGATGATGTCGTTGGTCCTCACTCGAATGAACCTGCCTATCCGGCCTTGATCTCTATCTTTGCCGTTGCTGGCAAAGAGGGACTTGGTTGACCGACGTTGGAGTTTAATCAACCCTCAAAAAGGATGAGGCCAGTACAGGCGGATTAGATGACTAAAGGTGAACTCGAGCCCCTCGGCCTTGAAAAAAATTGATCACAATTGGATTGAGGGGACCCAACATGAAGGGATAAGTGTAAACACTTATAAATCCCTCCATGTAAGTGGTGATGCTCTTCTCGTGGGTGGGGGGATCTATACCACGACCCCATCCCCCCAACCACAATCCTTTTTCATCGCTTCGAGGTGTTTCTCCGTTATCGAACAGATATACCTCGAAGCATGTTCACATCGACTAGGAACATCAGGGGGATTTTCAATGGTGAAGTCTTTATTTAAGGTGCAAGCACCGGAAACGACCTCGTGAAGGGCCGGCGCCTTGCCGCTGGCCAAACGGGAAGAGAAGGAGGAAGTTCCATCTTTTTGAGGAACGGTCTTTGAAGTTTCTGCCATTAGTTCTGGTTGAGAGAATCGGAAATAGATGGTGTTTGATAGTTGTTGGCACTAAGAGGGCGGAGAAGCTAGTGGCAAAGGAGACGGAGATGAAGAGAAAAGAGGATGAGAGGAGTTGCAAAGGGTAAGTAAAGTTCTTATGAGATGAGAAACCCTGTATTTATAGGGGAGATACAATGTTTCGACGGCGTTAATGGAAGACCACCACTGGCATACATTTAATGTTCTGGGGAAATGTACCGACGGGACGTTTCAGTCACCTCGAATGCTTACGTCCCAGGGATGATGTCATTATCAGGGACTCCAAAAATTCGAGGCTCAAATCGCTTCTTATCATTCTATTCTAAGAAACGCGTGGACTATCTGTATACGGTCAAAATCAGGTACGCTCGATTTCATAGGTTCGAGGGGACGCTCCGAGTCCAAGTTTAGAATGGACCATGGAAGCCCAGTAGATCGAGCTCGACCCTGATGGCAGAGTACAGGGCTCGAGGACCGAAGTATACAATGAATACCGAGGACGAGTATACCTACCCCGAGATAACGCCATTAGGGGCTTGTAACAGAATAGGCGAGATTCCCGCAATGGCACAAATATCAAGCCGTGAATTTTAGATTAGATTTGTACGAATTCGCAGCTGTACAATTAGATTCCTTACTAAGAATGGAAATGTACCTTATTTATGACTCCCCTATTTCATAAAGGGGTGTCCATTCATTTATAAACATCATCAATCATTAGCAAAGAATATACACTCTTATATTTTCGCTCATCTCTCATCAGAATTGTTCCTTAGCATTATTGTCCTTTATTTACTGTTCATATTAGTGTACCTCGAAGCCCCACAGCTCAAGGTCGAGACTTGCTCATACACTGGTTTGATCGAACTTGCTTACTTAACTCATACGTTTGTCTTGTTGTTTATCAATCAGTATTGGACTAAATCATGTATCTTTAAGACCTCAACACAAATTTAATTGTTACTCAGATTTTAGGATAAACAGTTTGGCACTCACCGTGGGGCCTAATGATAATAGTGATTGTTTCATGGCTGATTTTTGATAACACACGTTTATTTTCACACTTGTTCTTGTCAAATATTTTTCGTGTTTAGGTTAAAATATGTCAAACTCACAAAATGCACCCGTACACGGCAATGGTGGCCTTAGATTTCATGGGGAAACGATAATGTAACTGCTCCAGGGACCGGTGTACCACTGCTTAACCCCGGGGTTATGCCGATTTTGGAACCAGTCAACGTTAGCTCGCACATAGCTTTGAATGCGGACTTGGGCGCAGATCTCGGAGGAAGTATACGCGGGGAGGTCCGACCTGGTGGTCAAGGAACACAATGTCTAGAAGATGGGGGAGTTAGCCTCCAGGTAATCTTCAAAATACTAATCATGCAAATTTAATGACCTTTTTGATGTTGCTAATTAGGTTACAAATGCGAAAAATGATGAAAGTTTTGACTACATGAACCATGCAGACAAAGATTTGACCAGTACCGATTGAGAGGGTTTAAACTGTTAAGGGCTGCAGAAAATTCATTCGAAGGGGAAAACTTATATGTATTATACCTGATGCAAACAAAGATAAATTGATTTGAGAAGCACCAGAATCTTAGTTTGAGATGAAATATAGAGATAGGAATTGCTTGAGAGCCTTCGCCAATGTAACATTAATTCATAACATCATATTAATGTACAACACATCAATCATACTAAAAAGGTAAAACATAAGCTTATTAAACTGGTGCAGAAGTATACTGTTTCTGTTTGGAATATTATGATATAATAAGAAGGAAACATGAATCAATCATTTAACTTTATTTCGTACTACAATCCAATTGGTCAAAGCGAGCGAGATTTTATTCCCTGTTTTTATTGATATAGATTCATAATTTGAGCATAAAATAAACACACTACACACACATGGGTGCGCGCACATACCAATCTCCACTTTAGAAAAAATACTCAATTATCACAGATAGCCCATAAATGCGGAAATAACGATCTATTTATTAGTTAACTAGACTGAGCATGTGTGTCATGATCAAAGAAAGAAATAAATTAGAAGGAAAAAGTCCCACCCGCATGCTTTAACCCAACAACAACGCACAAGTACTTGTCACCTCACATATACGTTGAACCCAACATTTAAAGAAGTAGCACGTAGCAAACATGCCATAATCCCTCAAGTCAAGGTTAACCACGACACTTACCTTGCTCCCAAAGATCAACTCAAAGCTCGACCATGCTAACAAGCTTCCGAACCAACCAAATTTAGCAAATTATCAACCAAACGATTAACAATAAGCCTTAGGAACTACCCACGAATGAAAGAGGCTCAATTTAGGTCATTATTGAAAAATTCAACAAAACTCAACTCCCATGCTCGCTTGGTCCAAACCCAAAATTCGGACCAAAACCTAATTACCCATTCACGCCAAGCTCGGTAATGTAATTTGTTTCGAAATTCGACCTCAATTTGAGGTCTAAATTCCAATTTTACAAAAATCCCTAATTCTACCCAAACCCTCCAATTTCCACCATGAAAATCCTAGATTTTAGGTTGAAATCTTATGAAATGTAAGGGAAAATTGAAAGAAAGTAGGTAAGAATCACTTACCAATGAATTGGGGAAGAAGAGCTCTTGGGAAAATCGCCTCTAGGGTTTCTAAGTTTGAATAAAAGAATGAGATAAATCCCATCTAACTTAGATTAAGTCAAGGCGCAGATGTCGCAATCCCGCAAATGCAAAAAATCCTTCGCAAATGCGAAGTCTTCAAACCTCTACTGCCATCGCAATTGCGATGGTTTGTTCGCAAATGCGAACTTGGACTCCTCGGAATTGCTTCCATTTTGATCGAAATTGGGAACTCTGTTGATCCAGCCCCACTTCATAAATGCAAAGATTTTCTTTGCAATTCCGATCATGACAGGAATTTGGGACCTTCACAATTGCGGACACTAATCTTGCAATTGCGAGGTCAGAGACATGTACCAGAAAAGATGAACACCAACATTTCTTTTAAGTCTAAACGCACTTTGCGGCCTATCTGAAATTTACCCGAGCCCTCGAGGCTCAAAACCAAACATGCACCCAAGTCAAAAAAATCATATGAACTTGGTCGTGCAGTCAAATCGCCAAAATAACACCTAGAACTATGAATCTGAGACAAAATCAAATGAAATTTTCAATGAAACTTTAAAATTTCTATTTTAACAATCGGACGTCCGAATCACGTCAAACCAACTCCGTTTCTCACCAAATTTGGCAGACAAGTCATAAATATAGTAATGGACCTATATCGAGCCGCGGAACCAAAATAGGGACCCGGTTTCAACAAAATAAAACATTGGTCAAATCTTTAAATTTATTAACCCTTAAAACTTCAAATTTTTGACAAAATGCGATAACTCAAGCTAGGGACCTCTGAATTCGATTCCGGGCATACCGCCAGGTCCCAAATCATAATACGGACCCACCGAGATAGTTAAAACTTGGATCCAGATATGTTTTATCAAAATGTTGACCGAAGTCAACCCAAATGTATTTTAAATCAAAATTTCATGTTTTATCAACTTTGAACATAAAAGCCTTCCGGAAAAACACCAAGACTACGCACCCAAATCGATGAAGTCATAAAGAAGCTATTGGAGGCTTCAAAACATAAAATTAAGGTTTAAAACTCTAGATGACCTATCGAGTCATCACATTCTCCACCTCTAAAATAACTATTTGTCCTCGAACAGACATAGAAAAGTACTTGGACTGGTGAAAAGGTGTGGATATCTACTCCGCATGTTCGACTCGGACTCCCACGTAGCTGCCTTGACGGGCTGACCTCTCCAGTGCACTCGAACTGAAGGATAACTCTTAGACCTCAAGTCCTGATACATCTTGGCAGCAAATACGACCCTGCATTGGGCACACAAATACGACCCTACATCCTCAAAACTGCATCATCTCCAATAGTAACCTGCTTGGCACCATCATGTTGCACTGTGGCCCTAAGGAAAAATAAATGAGGGTCATCAAACTTCCGATCCCTGATGCGCTCAAACAAAGAAGAATGGGCTGCTGTATAGGCTAGAATACGACAGGGCTCTAAAACATCCAACCTCATTAACTAATTGGCCAAAGCCTGAACATCTGATGCCAGCGGTCTCTCACCGACTGGAATGTACGCAACGCTGCCTATACTCGCTGCCTTTCTACTCAAGGCATCGACCATCATATTGGCCATCCCGGGATGATACAAGATGATGATATCATAGACTTTAAATAGCTCCAACCACCTCCTCTGTCTCAAATTGAGATCCTTTTGTTTGAACAAATACTGTAGACTCTGGTGATCCATGGATACCTCGCACGACATATGATAAAGATAGTGCCTACATATCGTCAATGCATGAACAATGGCCGCCAACTCTAAGTCATAAACAAGGTAATTCTTCTCATGAACCTTCAACTGTCGCGACTCATATGCGATCACCCTGCCATCCTGCATCAATACTGCATCGAGCCCAACACAAGAGGCATCAAAATACATCGTGTACGATCCTGAACCTGTGGGAAACACCAATAGCGGCGCGGTAGTCAAAGCATCCTTGAGCTTTTGAAAAATCACCTCACACTCATCTGACCATCTAAATGGGGTACCCTTCTGGGTCAACCTGGTCAGTGGGGATGCTATAGATGAAAACCCCTCCACAAACCGACAGTAATAACTCTCCAAACCTAGGAAACTTCGAATCTCTGTAGCTGAAGTAGGCCTAGGCCAATCCTAAATTGCCTCGCTCTTCTATGTTCCACCTGAATACCCTCTACCAATACTACGTGCCCTAAAGAACGCGATCGAGTCCAACCAAAACTCGCACTTTGAAAACTTGGCATACAACTGGCTATCTCTTAGAGTCCGAAGTACAATCTGAAGATGATGCTTGTGCTCCTCTGGACTGCGAGAGTAGATCAAGATATCATCAATAAACACAATGACAAAGGATTCTAAATAGGGCTTGAACACCTGGTTCATGAAGTCCATGAATGCTGCTAGGGCATTTGTAAGCCCATGACCGAGCTAGAAATTCATAATGCCCATATCGATTCCGAAAAGATGTCTTAGGGACATCAGATGCCCTAATCTTCAACTGATGGTAGATAGACCTCACATCAATCTTCAACAATACCTTGGCACCCTAAAGCTTATCAAATAAGTCATCAATCATTGGCATTGGATACTTGTTCTTGAGGGCACCATTGACGATGTGCTGGTCCAAGTGGGCACATTCATATTCCAACTGATTTTTTCATCCTGGATTACAAGCCTGATCAGGAAGTCCCTTTTATTTTTGGATGACCATTTCTAGCCACGGGTCACACAATATTTGACGTATGTGAAGGACAAATGACCATGAGAGTGGGTGACAAGGTGGAGATCAGGAAGTCCCTTTTATTTTTGGATGACCATTTCTAGCCACGGGTCACACAATATTTGACGTATGTGAAGGACAAATGACCATGAGAGTGGGTGACAAGGTGGAGATCAGGAAGTCCCTTTTATTTTTGGATGACCATTTCTAGCCACGGGTCACACAATATTTGACGTATGTGAAGGACAAATGACCATGAGAGTGGGTGACAAGGTGGAGATCAGGAAGTCCCTTTTATTTTTGGATGACCATTTCTAGCCACGGGTCACACAATATTTGACGTATGTGAAGGACAAATGACCATGAGAGTGGGTGACAAGGTGGAGCTCTTCAATGTATACCGAGCACTTAAATTGCTAGCACACTATGAAGATTTGGCTATGATCACAATTGTGGATGACGAATTGGCATACACAATACCATACCTTGTACCTGAAGATCCTTTGAGAAGAGCTTTAATTGGCGAAGAAGAAGAAGAGGATGAACTGGTGGAAGAAATTGTACAAGTTTTGAAACTGAGATGCCAGTACGTCAACGGGTTCAAGCGATTTGAGGAAATCGTCATGCCATTGACATTGACACCACCTAAACCATTGATTGATGAGGCTCCAAAGTTGGAGCTCAAGCCTTTACCGTCTCATCTGCGATACACGTACTTAGGTGTCTTAGAATCCTTACTTTTGATCATCTGATCTTCATTATCACATGTGCAAGAGGACAAGTTCTGACAATTTCTAAGGGAACACAAAAGGGCCATTGGTCGGACTATTACCAATATCAAGGGAATTAGTCAATCATTTTACATGCATAAAATATTCTTGGAGGATGAACACAAACCAAGTGTGGAGCATCAAAGTCGATTGAATCCTATTATTAAGGAGGTGGTAAGAAATGAGATTATCAAATAGCTGGACGTGGGGATCATATTCCTATTTTTGACAGCAATTGGGTGAGTCCTATGTAGTGCGTGCCGAAAAAGGGAGGCATGCCAGTTGTGGAAAACGAGAAAAATGAGTTGATACCAACTAGAATGGTGATGGGCTGGAGGGCATGCATTGATTATAGGAAACTCAACAAGGCTACGTGAAAGGACCAATTCCCTCTCCCTTTCCTTGATCAAATGTTGGACAAGCTAGCCGAACATGAATATTATTGCTTTCGTGATGGTTACTCCGATTACAACTAGATAGCGATAGCCCTAGAAGACCAGGAAAAGATACATTAACTTGACCCTATGGCACCTTCGCCTTTAAATACATTCGGGTTATGCAATGCACCGACGACTTTTCAAAGGTGTGTGCTAGACATCTTCACCAACATGGTGGAGAAATTCGTAGAGGTATTCATGGATGATTTTTCAGTCTTCGGATCGTCCTGTGATAATTGTCTAAAGAACTTGGAGTTGGTGCTAGCACACTATGAGGAAACTAACCTAGTGCTTAATTGGGAGAAGTGCCCTTTTATTGTTCAAGAAGGTATTGTATTAGGACATCGAGTGTCCAATCAAGGAATTGATACCGACAAGGCCAAGGTGGAGGCACTGTAAAGACTACCACCACCCATCTCTGTTAAGGGCATCCGCATCTTCTTGTGACATGTAGGTTTTTATAGACATTTCATTAAAGATTTTTCAAAAATTGCTAATCCCTTTTGAAGGTTGCTAGAAAAGGATGCCGCATTTATGTTTGATGATGCCTGTCTGAAGGCATTCGAGGAGCTGAAATTGAAGTTGGTGTCTGCGCCAACCATTATCGCACCTGACTGGAGTCTGCCCTTTTAGTTGATGTGTGATGCGTGTGACATACCAGTTGGGGATGTGCTTGGACAGAGGAAGAATGAAGTGTTTCACTCAATCTACTATGGCAACAAAACCCTAACTGAGGCACAACTAATTACACCACGATAAAAAAAAATTATTGATAGTTGTGTAAGCTTTTGACAAGTTTCGGTCCTACTTAGTAGGAATGCATGTGATCGTGTACATTGATCATGCGGCGATCAAGTATTTAATCTCAAAAAAGATGCTAAGCCGAGACTGGTTAGATAGGTACTTCTTTTGCAGGAATTTGACCTAAAAATTCGTGATCAGAGGGGCATAGAGAATCAGGTGGCTGACCACTTGTCAAGGCTAGAAAATCATGAGCATGTGGAGGAAGGACGGGTGATTAAGGAGACATTCCCAGAGGAGAAACTCTTTGCATTCACACATGATCCTCCACCATGGTATGCAGATTATGTAAAGTTCATACTGAGCGGAGTACTTCCTCCAGAAATGCCATCTGAAGGGAGGAAGTGGTTCCTATATGACATAAAATAATATTTCTAGGATGAGTCGTTCTTGTAGCGGCAATGTGCTGACCACCTGATTAGGAGATATGTTCCGGAGAAGGAGGTGGAGAAAATTTTGTACAATAGTCACTCTCACCTTATGGTGGACGTCATGGTGGTGATAGAACAACTGCAAAAGTTCTGCAGTCGAGATTCTATTGGCAGACTCTGTTTAAAGATACCCATTCGTTTGTGAAGAAGTGTGATCGGCGTCAAAGAACTGGGACAATCACTAGACAAAATAAGATTCCACTCACGAACATTCTTGAGGTGGAGATTTTTGATGTTTGGGGGATAGATTTTATGGGACCATTCCCATCATCTAAAGGGAACAAATACATCTTGTTAGCGGTGGATTACATGTTTAAGTAGGTGGAGGTTATTGCTTTACCTACTAATGATGTGAAGGTGTTAGATAATTTTGTCAAGAAGAACAATTTTACACGTTTCAGGACTCCTCGATCTGTGATAAGTGATGAAGGTACACATTTTTGCAATAGACTTTTGAACAAGCTTCTAGCTAAATAGCACCCTCAGACAAGTGGGCAAGCAGAGGTATCGAACAGGGAAATAAAGCAAATCTTAGAGAAAACGGTCAGTGCAAATAGAAAAGACTGGGTTGCAAGGTTTGAGACACTCTATGGGCGTATAAGACTGCATATAAGACACCTATTGGCGCCTTACAAGTTTGTATATGGAAAATCATGTCACCCTCCAGTTGAGCTAGAACACAAGGCATTTTGGGCAGTCATAAAGCTCAATATGGATATGGAGTTGGCAGGTGAGAAGATATTTCTCCAACTAAATGAGCTAGATGAATTCAGGCTAAATACATATAAGAATGTCAAACTATATAAAGAAAAGACCAAAAGGTGGCATGACAAGCACATCAAACATCACCATTTTGAGTCGGGCTAGTTGGTATTGCTATTCAATTCGAGGTTGAAGTTATTTCATAGAAAATTAAAATCGAAATGGTATGGACCTTTTGAAATAGTGTGTGTGACACCATATGAGGCTGTAGAGTTACAGGCACCAAATTCGAAAAGGAATTTCTTGGTTAATGAGCAAAGATTCAAGCATTATTAGGGTGGTGACGTTGATCATCATAAGTCCTTTATTGCCTTAAAAGATGCTTATTAAATGGTTTCGTTGTGCCGCGCTGTTAAATCCGGCGCATGTTGAGAGGCAGTCCAACTTTATTGCTTTCGTCTAGTTGTTAAAAAAAGGTGAGGAGGCAGCTACAAAGTGGAGCTCGCTTCGCGAGACTGTGATCGATAATGTTGTAGGGCAAATTTTGGGGGGCAGCGAAGTGTGTCTCACTTCGTGAGACTGGCACCAAAGAGAGAACAAAAAAATAGAGTGGGCAGCAAACAACCCATGTCTTTGCGAGACTGGGATTGGCTATAAATGAGAGAGAAATGAGGCGCGTCTCCAGGTCGCGCGTTGCGCAGGCCTGGCGCGACCCACATATATTTATTTTATTTTATTATTCTTTTTTTCCTTTTGTTTCTAGTTATTTTTATTTTTAAAAAATCTCTCCCCCTCTCTCTCAAAACATACAGACCCCTCCCCACTTTTCTTCCTCACTCTTCCCCATCGCCTCATATTCCATGACAGTCCCCTCAAAAGTTTTGGTGAGGTTTAGTGAAGTCTCAGTAACTAACCTACCTCTTAAGTGTGGGGTGGCCGTTGGGTGTCTTATGAACTTCAATTGTATTCTTCCTAAGACTAGTGTCATCCGTCACCGACTTAGGCACGATGTAGATATTGCCCTCCCAACTTGTTGTTGAATTTCTAATTAAAATGGAATAACTATAAAGTTACAGACCAATACAAAGGAGCTTTAGATGGTTGATTTTAGTGTTACTGATGGCACTATTACGGAGGAGCCAGTACTAGTCGTCGCGACTGTAGCGGGTGTGGGGAATTCTATAACTGAGGTTCCTCCTATTTGGGTGGGCGAGCTAATTGAGGCAGTTGACACGTCTGGAGCCACATTAGAAGAATCGGCACTTCCGGGGAACTAGGTTCACAACTGATTCTCTCCACAAACCCAGTGATCTTGAGGGAGTTACTGAAACCCACTCTACATTTGATCTTGCTTATTTGGGTTTTTGTGATATTGTGCAACTGAGGACAATGCACATTCTTAAGTGTGGGGTAGGGTGTTAGACTTTGATTTTTGTGGCATGTGTGATATATTTATAATTGCATGATCACACTTATGGCCATTGTAATTGTATAATTATAGTCATTTTTTTAATGGCTTAATCCCGGGTTTTCTTTAAACCACGTTCTTTCCCGAGATGCCATTTTCTTGAACCGGGTATTTTTAGGTAGATTTTTTTTGTAATCCTTATGGATTTTTCGAGACGATGGATTACCAAGAAAGTCTTCTTGAGGGACTAAAATCTAAAGAAAAACACAAAAAGATTTTTTTTTCTATTTGAACTGATAATAGAATGGGAAGAACTTGAGCATCTATGCTATTGACATGTTTTATATTGGGGCTTAGGTTCAGAGCATTTGAACTGAATACTTTCGTCATGATATTTAACATTACATACCTTGATAATAAGTATGGTTTTCTTTTTAAACTCAAGCTCATTTGCTCACTCCTGTGATTACTTCCTAATTGTTAGAATTGCGATGATGACTATGCTTAGTTGTTTAACTTGAGATTCGGGCCTGAACTGTCCGGAGTGAATCACTTGCATTGTGTGATGTGAGGTCTTGATTACATTCTATGTTATACTGTGTTAGTCTAAAACTTTCCCCGTGCGTTAGTTGAAGAGAAATAAGTAAG